>JAULKK010000006.1:9048305-9059557 GCA_032355705.1 Rubia peregrina
TGTTGTTTTTACTTTCATAATTTAGGAAACTAACCAACCAAACCCCCCCCCCCCCCTTTACTTGCTTTTATATCTATGTATATACTATAGCTAGGTTTATACTCACCCTTGTATGCTTAGACGCTTGGAAATATCTCTCTTCTTTGTAGACGACCCCGACTTGCCATACTATCTACTTAGTTGTATTTAGTAAGCAAAAGAGCTTATAAATTACATATTTGAGAGGTACGACGATTACCTCCCAACGTGGCACCCTATGTTTGGGCCACGTGGCACCCGCTGACCATTTTTAAAAAAAATTCCAAAAATTATTTTATTCTATTTAAAAATTCAAAAAATGGAAAAATTGCAAAAAATCTGATATTTATTTTTTAAAATCTAAATGAATATTTGAATCTTTTTTAAAATTAAAATTACATTTAAATAAAAATTAGTTTCTTTTGTTTAATTATGCTTCATAGAATAAAATTTTAAAATTGAAATTAATTTTGAAATGAGATTTCAAAAAAAAAAATTCAATTCAATAATTATAGGTGTATTATTAACTCTCACATTTAAATTTTTTTGTTAGCTAAATTTATTTGAATTAATTATTAAAGGTGGAATTAATAAGTAGGATAGAGAGAATCAAACGAGGTCCATTGAGTGATTTCTAAGTGGTTTCAACCATTGTGGAGGAAAAAATAGAGTGATTTAGTTGTAGTTTGAATTACTGAGGTGGAGGAGAGAGATTGATTATTTAATAAACTAAAACCACAATAGTGGTTTGAGAGTGATTTTATCATTGTACATGATTTTAGTTGTGGTTTGAATTACTAAGGTGGAGGAGAGAGATTAATTATTTAATGAACTGAAATCACATTGAGGATGGTTTTACCATTGTACGTGCCTTAGTGGTGAATTTAGTTTATTGACGTGTGAACATGGCACATTGGTACGTTCAACCCAAAATATTATCCCCGTTAGTCCAGTATTTAAAACAAACTTGTTTTAGGAAGGAGGAATAGATGTGCAACAGAAATGGCAAGTCCAGATGAGGAGCAACCACGTTCGGCATTGATATTCCTGGGCACGGGCTGTTCAAGTGCGCTCCCGAACGCCCTTTGCTTGTTAAGACCTCGTGATCCTCCTTGCGTAGTTTGTAATCAATCATTGTCCATACCACCGGAAAAGAACCCTAATTACAGGTTAACAGGTTATTATTATTATTGTTAGGATGTATAATTTCAAATGCTGAAACCAACATTTGAGTTTCAGGTGCAACACATCTCTCCTTATCGATTATTGCCAACACGGTTATGATCACAAATACATATTGATTGATGTTGGGAAGACGTTTCGGGAGCAGGTGTTACGGTGGTTCACCTTGTACAACATTCCCCAGGTGGATTCTGTGAGTTTTTTTAATCACTTGTAAACAACTTTACATCATTCCCATTCTACTTTTCTGACTTTTGAACATCCACATTAGCTCAACATTGTCCTTTTGATGCACACTCACACATACATTCTTTCAGCACTCTGTTGATCTTGCTTCAGTGGGATCTTTAGCATCGATTCATTCAATGATATTCCCATTAGTTCCTACAATAATTGGTACTTGTTTAAGCTGATAATACAAGAGAACCCATAGGATGGAGGGATTAAGGGATCTTAAGGTGTGTTTGTTGGAGCTGTGTGCTTGTAGGAGAAGTTGTCTTAGTTTAAAAGGAGACCGTATGCTCTTTTAGCAGCCACATTTCTAGACTCTCTACCAAACACCAAAATTTGTACTCCCTCCGGGTTTCGTGATATTGTCACTCTTTGGTTTTGCACATGAATTTAGGTGAATAAAAAGAGGGGAGTAAAGTGAGTTGAGAGTTGAAAAAGTAGAATGAGTGAATGGAATTGAAGAAACTTGCAAAAAAAAATTAAATGGAAAGAGTGCCATTGTTAGAAAAACGTCTCAAATAGGAAAGACCAAAAATGTTAGGATACTTGAGGGAGAACAACTTTCAAGTAATGTGACTTATAACCCACGCCGAAAACAAGCTTAAGTGGGTTTGTGTACTAGACACTACTGTTCCACGCAAATCATCCCCTAATTAACTGAGGGTACCCCCTAGTTATTTTAATAACCATCCTCCGACGTGTCTTACTTAATTTAATAACCACATCTTTCTAATTTTAAGAATTGACATAGTTTGTTCTAACTTCCTTTAATTGTCACTATGTTCGAAAGATGTGTTGCCTGACGGTAATAATGGTTCAAGGCTCATACTGGTACTTGTATCTCCCTCTTTTGTGTCTTTTCTTTTGTTGTGTGGGTGTGAGGGGGAGCGTGTTGTTGTGTATCCTCAAACATGGAACCTTTAAAAGTTTGCGATCGGATCTGAACCTAAAACAAATAGTGAAAAATTCTTGTGGCGTGGGAAGAAATGGCTCTTACTTCGCCATATATTTCAAAAGTTTGCAAGTTCGTAGATTTATGAAAGACACTCACCCCCATTTCAGCTATATGCATTTCTATGAATATATGCCATCTCTCGAAAGACAATTCTATAGTATGGCTGCAGCACTATTTTTCAAAATATAGCATTTAAAAGTGAAGTCTTTGTGTATTTATGTTACGAAATCATTAAGCATGTTGTTATCTAAATTTTGTTATTAATTTTTTCAAAGCAGTTGTTACTTTCCGACTTAAACCTATCCTCTTGTATCATAGATTATCACTAAAAGTTTAACAAAACGAAGAAGTCTGGGGATTTTCACATTTCTGAATGTAAAGCTTCCTGATTCATGTTTCTTAAGTTAGATTGCCATCGTATTCTTCAATTATGAAATTAGCGATTGGTTAATAGAGTACTTAACTAAGCCAGTTCTACTTATTTTTGTATGGAAATTCCTTTTCACCTAGAGGCTAGGTCTGCAAGATTTCCAGAGTTTTGGTGAGTAGAGCAGAAGCTGTGCCTTCCAGTGTCCTCGTTGGTGCTGTTTCTGTTTTGAATGCATGAATAATCAAACTTCTAGGGAGTACTTAGCTCTAGACTTTCTGAACTTTGAATTCAAAGTATGCAGTGTTTGTCTTCAGTTACACTTAGTATTAACATATCGTTATAATTAACATGAATAATTAAACTTCTAGGGAGTACTTTGCTCTAAACTTTCTGAACTTTGAATTCAAAGTATGCAGTGCTTGTCTTCAGTTACACATAGTGTTAACATATCATTATAATTAATCCATTGGAATAGATTTCATATTCGATTTGACCTATAATGGAACATATTAAATTCATTTGGTTGGCAAAAGCCTCACAGTAGTTATATTAGATTTCAGATTGGAAATGCTATTTGTAGTTTTTCCTCTTCCCCGTTCCTTTTTGATATGCTCATTTATCCATTTAAAATGAAGCTCAACTGCAATTCCTCTTGACCCTCTCTGTGGTTTGAAGTTGCTGCTGAAATTAATATTCATAGGACATGACTGCATTAGCATTTGGTGCAGTATTTCAGCTATATGCAATTTTTGGTTTATTATTAACTGCTGTTTAACATTGAAAGTATTTGAATTAATCTTTTAGCTAATAGTCTATGTCTGTTCATGGTTATTTTTCTAGATAATTTTGTCTCATGAGCATGCTGATGCAATTCTTGGTCTGGATGATGTTCGTGTTGTGCAACCATATAGTGCAACAAATGACATTCATCCTACTCCTATTTACCTAACTCAACAATCAATGGAAAGGTACTAAATCATTTTGTTTCATCTGTATATCTATCAATTACTCTATCTTTTCTACTGCAATTCCACATTTGAATAAGGTATTACATTACTAGTATGCTATTGAACTTATTTTCTAGATGAAGTTTTATTGCTGGAAGTTTTTGGATGACGATTAAACAAAAATATGAGCATTGCAGTTTCCTCTGCTTTTTTGAGCCTAATTATCGATAAATTTGTTCCAAGTTCACTACGCTGATTAGGGGTGATTGCCTGTTATAATTGGGTTCCTCTGATACATGTCATAGTCCATGAAATGCTGACGGTTTCATAACCTTCTTAATTGGTCAGTAGCTTGAAAGGTTATGATGTGTAATTATATTTCACGACTGAAGAAAAAAGTGTAGAAAGGTTGTTTCACCAAATGATATCTATTATTGTAATATGCTAAAATTACAACAACAGTTATTCTGATTCAGTTAGCTGACGTAATTAGCCATAGTTAGGCTTTATTCCTATCTGTAATTTACCCTGCAACTGATTTCTAGAAAACAGAGAAGAAGTTAAATAAATAAATACAATGAAATCTCGATCATAGTTCTTACCTAGTAATCTATACACAGATTTGTACATGTTTTATGTTCTTAAAAAGATAAATGAGGAAACAGCCAAAGTTTTAGGTGCGACAACATATAAATTTTTGCACACGGTTAAGGATAAGTATTATGTTGAAGGGATCATTGTAAATTCGTTGTTGGTAAAAAGTAGCATTTGACTTGGTTTAAAATGAGCTATTGATTTCTTTGAAGTTTTTTTAAAAAGATTTTTAACATTTTAGAATCTCTAATCTGAACTATAATGTAAAAGCAAAATTCATTGTAAAAAAGGAGATGATGGACATGTGGGAACGGTTCTGATGCATTCGGCAAAGTTCATGAATTAATGGAGTGAAGTAACAAAGGCAAAACTGCTTGGTATTTCACTACAGCCTATGGTCTAATTATAAAACAAAAGAGAGGGGAATGTAAAAACCATACTCCATTTGTGCTGCTTTGATTTTATATTTACCCAAATTAGGGTCCTATTATGATTATGAATCTCCTACCTAGAATCTTTCCTAATATGGTAAATATTTAATCCTCTTATCTATTCTCCCCCACTCGTTTACACCACCTTTCTTCCTTTCATTCTTAGAATTTATTCTCCACCAGTCATTTCAATCACATCATCCCTTTTTTTTCCAAAATTTAAATGATTTTGGCCACAGGACATTCAGAATCAGTGGCGGAACTGGGGGGGGGGTGCGAGCCGGTGCGGCCTCCCCCCAGCCTCGGTTTACCATGCCTAATGAACAGTGTCCGCCCCTCCTCAACTTTTCCACTAGTTCCGCCACTGTTCAGATTGGGACTGAGGGAGTCTAGTAATAAGTCACAAGCGCTTTACCCTTGAATAAGAAAGAATGAATAGAAAATTTATTAAATTGCAAAGTAAAAGTGTCTAACAACACAGCACAGACATTTTGTTTGCAATGTGAAACTAAAAAAATGCTTTAAAAAGATAAGGGACCTATTACTCAGAAGAATAAAGATATCAACATACTTCTGTATGAACTTCATTAGAAATTAGTAATTGCAAGTGAAAATTGAAGTAGAAAACACTAAAAAACTTGGCACCAAATAAAAAGAATTGCAAATAGTGAATTAAAAGAGTCAAAAGCTAAATTATGAAACATAAATTTGTGGTGCTGGAAAAGTGAAAGTAAATGAGAGCAATGCAAGTAATGGAGGAGAAAAATAATGCTAAGGAGAAGTTAGAAAAGCTATCATTGAGGCAAACAAGTTACTCCGTATTTTATTAATAAATTTATAAAAGATTACATACTAAAGAAAGAGAATAGCCTGTGTCCCACTAAAATTGCTACATAAGTTTCTTCACACCCAAAGTCAATTAATCATCTTTGATTGGAACTGAGGGAGTATTAGATTTAGAAAAGATGATAAAGATATAAAGATCTGCAGAATATATATTTTAATAACTAATAATTAATAAAAGAAGCTAATAATGAAATTATGCAAAGCAATATAGAAATTCTATATATTTTCATAAAATATAGCAATTAGAAAGTGAGGTATACAGTTATAAAAATAAGTACTCTAGAATAATTGGTTACGAGGACACTCTCCTATTGGGAACTGCCGTGAAAAAGTTAGAATTGATTGGCTTACAAATTAATGTATTGATTGGCTCACAAATTAATGTAGTGTTTAACTAGTCATAATCCCTTTTTTGATTTCTGTATATTGTTTTACTTCTTTTCCTTTGGGCTTTAGCTGTTTGTATTTTTATTGGTATTTAAATGATCCGTCCAGGGAAATAGTGCTTGTTTGGATATTATTTTCAGTACTTATTTGTATATTCCAGAATGTATTATGGGGTTTCCACTGTTAAGTGTTAACTTTCTTCTTTTACGTCAAAATTTAGACAAAAATCTGGCATGATGTATCGCTGAAGAAAGCAGAATACTCTTGCAGGCAGTTTCTTGCTCACTTGTTTACAATCAATCTCCTTTAGTTTTTTGGGCTAAACAAGGTTCACTTGACCCTCGAGGAAGTATGCTTCTTGTTTCCATGTTGTAGAGATCATAAACTAAAACTTTTCTTGCTGATTGATGGTGAAATGGATGGTTAAGGTTATCATCTGTCCACACTTAGTAAAAGTGCACTTCTTAAGACCTTAATTCTCCATTTTCATACATTCTAATTGTTTCTTTGACAAATTCAATTTGTAAAGGTGGGAGCTATAGTGAGGGTCCATATACCCTGTTAATTAGAGGAGTCCTCTGGGATAAGTTCCAAATTTGTTTAAAGGCAAATGTTATTAAATAAGAGTAGAACCTTCTAATGATAAAGTTGGGGAAACAGCCTTAGATATATGTAAGTGTTAGTTTGATGGTGTCACAATTTAAATGAAAACAAAAATGTACTCAGTTTAATTCTTTGAGCATACTACTGAAACAGGTCTTCCTCTAAAGTCAAGCATCCTTTGAGAAGGATCCAGTAATGAAAATGGATTTTGAGCTTCTGCTTGCTGTCTAAGAGTTCTATACTAAACTGGAAAAATTCAAATATGAGTATTCTGGTCAAAGGTTGCCATTTGAGACTGTTGTGCTGCTTAATTAGTTCCAGTTGCAGAGAGTTGTTTACTAGTACTCTAAATTTGGGGCTCCATTCTGAAACTATAGAATCTTAACTGGCTAATACATACAGCATTTCGATGAAATTTTCTTATCTGGTACAAAAGAAGCTGAAAGCTGGTCAGGAAGTCAGACGTGTAGCACAACTGGACTGGAAGATAATTGAGACGGATTGTGAGAAGGCATTTGTTGCATCAGGACTTGAAGTTATTCCCTTGCCAGTTAGTTTGCTTCCATTTATGTCCATTTGCTCAGTATTCGTTATTAGTAATAAAGTAATTTCTCTTCATCATACTTGATTTTATTTCAGGTGATGCATGGTGAAGACTATCTATGCTTAGGCTTTTTATTTGGAGGCAAATGCAAAGTCGCATATTTATCTGATGTTTCCCGCATTTTGTCTACAACAGAATCTTGTGAGTATTGATTCTATTCATGCTCTTGTGGTTTGAGAATCATTAAATCTGTGGACAAATTGCAAAGAAGGTGGTACCCCATAAAAATAACTTTATGAACACCTCAAGGTAAATCAGCTATTAAACTTGCAGGTAGTACAAAAGAAAAGACACTTGCTGCTGAGTATTGTTTTAAATTGGCACCTTTAAAGATCTAGATGGAATTTTTTCGGTCCCGGGCTGTGCTTTGTGAATCTTTCCCTAGTTTCATACCCAACCTTTTCCTCAAAGAATTAAAATTGCCATCAGCTGAGCAGTAATTGTGTGGATGTTCTTGCAGATTGCTTTTTCAAAGGCATCTGTACAGGTAGTCTTAGGAATTGCAAATAAGATATATGAGAAAGTTGATTAGGTTATATGAAAAAATATTGTGCTAGAGATGATGATAAAGGACAACAAAGAAGTAATCCTTCTACACCAATAGAGAAGAAAACCTAAATAGTTTGTGCAATGGAAGTAAATTTCATACACTGTATTATTGGTATGATTTTCCTGTGCCAAAACTAGAGACTTACTTTCTTCTGTAGATATATCTAAAGATAATGGCCATCAGCTGGACCTCCTCATACTGGACACTCTTTATAAGGTTGGTCTCTTTCTCAGGCTCTTATACTGTAGTCATCTTTCATTGCTATTTTAATCTTTCTACTCCTGCTCAATCTGTTTCTTTTATGATGTTCAATGTCCTTGTCTGTAATGTAACACTTAATTTGACTCCCTCATGGCGGACAATTCCCAGTGTCCTCCTCTTCATTCTTTTTCTTGTTTTATGGCAACATGGAAATAAAAATGTCTGTCCTGAAGTGTTGCATATACAGAAAGCCGTCTAGGTTAATTTATTGAATTTAAAGCCTCTTATGTGGTCCCTCATTACATGATTGGCATTCTATTTGCCTTGTCAACCCAAAATTTGGTCTTTGCTCTTTAAGCTGCTAGTTTTAACTTTTAAATGATGCTCCTCCTGCTTTCATGTCCATTACATTACTGTTCTTTGTAAATTTTGTTCTTTCGTGTTTCCAGTCGTGGTTTCCCTGCTTTATTTAAGTAATAATTATGATTGTCAATCATTATATGCTGATTGCATCTTAGTATTATTTTCACTACTTTAATCACTCTGCCAAATTAACCCAACTGAGGTTTTGACCCTCATCTTTCACTGTTATCCTTAAGAGGGTTTTCTCGTTTGCAGGACGGGTCTCATAATACCCACTTCTGCTTTCCTCAGGTTTGTTTTTTTTATTCTGTTCAGTTTTTAGCTTTTTGACAATCGGTTTGTAATTTCTGTTACTACTGTAATAATTCCTTTCAGAGTCTTGCTGCTGTGAAAAGGCTGTGCCCTAAAAGAGCACTCTTTATTGGAATGACCCATGAGTTTGATCATCACAAGGACAATGAATTTCTCAAAGAATGGTCTAAACGGTATTATTATCATGCTGTTCATATAAGATATTTTAAAATTTCAAAGAAGCAAGGGCTCTAAGCTAATATCTTCACTTTCTCTCAGAGAAGGTATACCTGTCCAGCTTGCACATGACGGATTGAAGATTCCTGTTAATTTGTAAGGAGGTGAGATTCGTTAATTATACTCAACAATCAAGGTTCAAACTTTCCTTTTTGGATTGTCCCAAGTTATGTTTCACACTTGGGAAATTTTCAACTCTCTCCTTACTTTCTTCCACTCATTTACATAGTTTTCTCATTATCTCTTATTTCTCCTCTACTCTCATTCTCTCCTGCTTAATTCGTATCCAATATATTAAGATCTTTAATTAGAGGCGGAGGGAGCAATGCCTTGATGGCATGCGTTATGGTGTCCTGGAATAGACCACTGTGAATTAATCATCAAGAGACTCTTTGACAAATTAGTACAGTACAAAGCCAGACCCTTAGTTTTCATTATGTAGTTTGCAATCGTCACGATGTTATCCTGCCATGATCCTAAAATATGGCAAATGAATTCAACTGGGGAAAGGCAAATTGATACTAGGGAGGTTTGAACCCTTCTAGCCAAGAGTAAATTTCTAGTGGCCAACTATAGGCTAGCCTGATTGGTTTCCATGATCCTTCCTTTCGACCATCTTCTATTCTTCTTCTTCTTCTTCTTCTTCTTCTTCTTCCTATTCACAAAAGAAATCCATGGGTCATGGCTAGGCTTTGTTTGTCTTTCAGTCTTCTTCTGTGAAATAGTATATCTGACGTAGATAGGTCCAAATTTCTCATCAAGGAGCGCCGCGGAAAAGGGAGGCTCATAATGAGCACGAACAGTATATTACTCGTACTTGTATCCATACTTGACTGAGTGATGTGCAGAGCCTTGTCTGTGGTATGAATGCAGCATAGCCAGTGAAATTGTATCTTTATCATTTCAAGTAGATATCTTAATTGATCTTTGGCTTACTAATCTTTTTTTTGCAAATTCCCTGCAGGATGGTTATCTTGCGCACATTTAATTGTGATTTCATTAAAAAAAGAATCATATAACGATGCTGGAAGGATAGGATTCAGAATAGAACGATCAAATTTCCTTTGGCACGCGATATGTACTTCACAGTTCGTCCAACAAAATTGTTAAAAGCAAAGGAGAATTTTTGTTATATAAACACGGTAGGGTTTTTATACGACTACAATTCGTATATGGTATGCCAAGTATACACAATCACGCAACTATTGTTTCGATACCAAAACAGTTGGTCTCAGTTTTATTATTTTATGGAACTTGAACGATAATTGGATATTACATGATTTGGTACCAATTCTGCAACCCTAAGTTCTGGAACCGTCACTTTTTTATGCCACAGATATTAGGGCCGTTTGGTTCAAATGGGGAAAGGGAAAAGAAAGGAAAGGAAATGAATAACTCTATTTTTAAAAATCTATTTGGTTCAATTGTGGAAAGAAAATCAAATACTTTTTTCATTCTATTTGTTACTGTTTGGTTCACACTAGAGAAACAAATATTAATTTCTAGACAAAGTCTTGTGCGAGACCAAGGATTAATGTGTAATATTATGAAGTTGAATTTGAGACGGAGTTCTAAATATAATTTAAGAAAGTTTGGGAGAGTAAGGAAGGATTTGGGTGCACATACCACTTTTTGGGGGTGTTGGACATAAATAATTGGGGAATGAATGATTCCGGGTCATAAGAATCTCGCGGGTCAAGAATCCGGGTCGTAAAATCTCACGGGTCAATGTTACTCCCTATTTCCGAGCAATGCACGCCTTTTTTTTTGCCAGACCTGATGTTTCATTTCCAGTACTTGATGTTTTAATCAAACCTTGTGATGTTACACAAGAAGTCACTCTTTATACTAAATCCATGTGTTTATAGTTGAAACTTAATATTTTATTGTAAATCTTGTGTTTGTATGTTGAAGTTTTCACACTTTACTTATTTTGACACTAGTTTGTTATATTTTACATCTTGATTTTTAATTTTTAAGTTATACTTTCATTATGATGTGTTAATTTTTCAACTTGTAGATTTAAAAGTTACAGTAGGGATGTTTCTTTTTATTTACTAATAGGTTTTTATTTAATTTATGTCTTGATGTTTCAATTGTGTGAATTAATTTTTAAAATTTAATATTGATGATTTATTTTTAAATATTTGTGCCACATTTTTATGTGACACTTGATATTTTAAAATTAATGTGTACTAAAATATTTTGTTTTATATGTTTTTAGTTCATTGATTTGATGTTTATAAATTCTATAATATGTCTAAGAAGACTTGACTCACTCTTGCTGCAATTGAGAAGGAGGGAGGATTCGTAAGTTTTCAGCAGTGATGTTTTAGATACGGTTATTGATGTTTCTCGTTTTCAACTTGATGTTTCATGTTTTAGCCGTTAAGTGTTGTTATATGTGTTGGTGTGATGTTTTAATTTCAGCGTTTGATGTTG
>JAULKK010000006.1:9062735-9076160 GCA_032355705.1 Rubia peregrina
TTAATGACAGTAATGGGATACTTTTTTGGCATTGAACGACTAAAGGGATCATTAGTGAGGTTTAGCGAGAGATGTCGAATTCATTCTTGTAAACTACTATCAAAGAAGGATAGACGATTTATCTTCACAACAAGTAGTTAAATTAGTGAATTGGTCATGGATTCAATGATAGATAAGAAGTACGGAAGTGGATATCCATTGCCCCCAACATTTTGTCATTTGTAGTTTTTACCCTTTTTATTAGCGTGTTGCGTAATTAGCATAGTTACTTAACCTTGCTAGTTGTGTTGTCTTTACTTTCATAACTTAGGAAACTAACCCACCCACACACCCCCTCTTTACATGATTTTATATGTGTGTATATCTTTATATCTAGTATCATTATATGAGCAAACGCTTAAGAAAATCTCTCTTCTCTGTGGACGACCCTGATTTGCCCTTATCTACTTAATTGTATTTAGTAAGTATTTAGGGCTTATAAATTATATGTTTGAGAGGTACGAAGACGACCTCCCAATGTCATTGGAACCTTCAGCATTACTGCTCTTGTCCATCGACAAACTAGCATGTCGAGTACTCTTAGCCTTGTGGTCTGCCTTCCAAGCTTGGGCTTGAGGGTCAAAGTTTCGAAGTCCCTTGGAGTGAAAGAACTTCTTTGACCTCTTGATGAAGTCAAGAAAATGGAAACTGAAACCGCCTTCGATAGTGACCTCACCCCCACTTTCCTTGGATCTGATCCTTGGCTTCCTCATTGACATATTTTTGGAGACCTTTCACTTGATCAGCAGAAAGATAAAGAGATACCATATGGACCACTTATGTGCGACCCCATTCTTTGAAGTTTTGAGAAGATAGATGAAGAGGGAATACAGTTCTTGGGAGCCCATCAGTTTTTCAGTGAAGCATTCCAACAGAGCGTGTTATGACTCTGGTGAACATTTCTTCGATAGTCGTCTCATTTTATCTTTATACTTTTTCAAGTTCTTATTCGTCTCTAAGAGCTCCTTCTCCATTTTCAAGCGCTCCTCATCACGAACGATCTTTATTATCACCATTATTGGACCTTGCAGGAGGGAAAAAACATTGCCAAAAATATACCGGCATGTTGCAAGAACTATCAAACGGTTGCTATAATCTGAAAAGCAACGAAACATAAAAAAATAAATAAAGAACAACAAATGATTAGAGCTTTTCATCCCAAGAACCTTCAGAGGCATCCGAAGAAGTTATGTCTTCAATGTGTTCTCCTCTATGGTTGTCTTCTTTCCTTTTCATTTTGTCATTTCCTGGTGCGGGGTTAAGATATGTTTTAGGAATGGTGTGAGCGAGGCATAAATTTCGTCGTTAACCTACTCAGGCCAAACAAAGACCTTCGCTCCCTTGGAATCGGGGCAAAAAAGTTTAACATCTAAGGCTTTAGGACCTTCAAGGCGCGCTATATCCTAGCGCATAACCTCAGGGATGACGTACCCATTTTTCCTTGTTTCAGTTATAACCTTGGATTTTCACCTAGGAATTATGTAAGACTCAGAACAATCGAAGGTCCAAGGTTGATCCCACCACCCCGAATTATTTGAAAGGACTTTTAGGTTCGATGATCTAACGGCTAAGGTAAAAGTCTCTCTCACATCCCGGTTACTAGCCAAGGAATATACGGCTCAAAACAGCTCATATCGAGGGACAACTCCTACTTCCTTACATGGAACTAAAAAGGCCAGGATGATAACAATGACAATAGGATGAATTTGACAAAGGCTGACCTCGAACTCTTCCATAAGATGGGATAGGAGGACGGGAAAATGAGAACTCAATCCTGATCTAAGGAACTTGTTGTATTTGATCGATTTCCCTAATGGAAGAGTATATGGAGACTCGTCTTCTTCGAGGGGCCTAAACCTAGCCTCCGGAGGGATCCTTTGGTAAGAAGAAACCTTTTCGATAATCTTTTTCACACCTTTAGGCATTACATACGCCTCTTGAGAACTACCTACCCTACCCAATGAAGATTCACCAGATCTACATTTCAGGACAACAAATTTCCTCTGTGAGGAAACATAGGATATAACCCTCGACCTTCCATCCACGGGGAGTTCTGCTGATTTAAGTTTGCTACCCGATTCCCCAAATAAGACTGTTTCAACGTGAATTCGTAAAACTTGCCAAGATCGGGGATATCATCGTCCAGGGAACCAGACCTTGTGTTCTCGAAATTCATTGGAACCCTATCGGAACTAGGGGAAATTTGGCCAGAAGAGGGCAAAGCAACATCGTTAGAGAAAGTTCTCTCTGATGAATCCTCTCTCATCTTAGCATTACTCTCGGATCTCACCGCAAAAGAGGATTGAGGGGAAGAGGAAGAAATTTCATGACCTAGATGGGGGACTAGAAGAAGAGGCAACCATGGTAAGAAGACTTACTTGTCAAGAATTTGGAAGTTGAGGGTTAGAGGAAACAAAGAGTTTGAAGTTGAGTTGGAGGCTGAAAGGCTCTAAAAGAATCCTGCAAAATAAAAGAAGTTAAATGAGGAAAGATATTAGTTTTTGGGATGAAAATAGGGGAGAGAAATCATTACCTAGAAAGAAGATTAGTCTTAAAAGGCGTGGATAAGTATGGGGATCTTATTTAAGACAACTCTACGAGCCCTACTTTCCCGCTCTTCTTTCCCGTGCACTCCCTTGTGAATTCCAAAAAGTAACCTGAAGTTTAAGAAAACCTAAGTGGTCAAAACACAGAAAAGGTTCAAACCTTCGATCCAATGCTTAAGGCCCGGGCCTTTGATCAACGACGCGATGTCTTCAAAAGGTAGATGGTCATAGCTTCTTATTTACCTTCGATGACATGCAAGCGTTCTATCCCGATTAAGGTCATTCGAAGACATGAACCCTTGATGCTCTAAGGTCAGTTAACTTTTTTGGGGCTTTTGATAGTATATTACTCCCTCTGTCTCATTTCAAGCTGCACACTTTGACTTTCAGCACTTGACTCCAGAAATGTTTGATCCTTAATATCTTTTATTAAGGATAATTAAAACTTGTAAAAAATTGTTATTCTGAAAATATATGTTACTCCCTCTGGTTCTCTAACATTGACACACTTTCCAAAAAAAAATGTGCCAATGTTAAGAACCGGAGGGAGTATAACGAATCTAACAATGTATCATTCAATAATATTTATGCTTATACACCTATTCAATTTTGAGGTCAAAGTTAAGAAGTTTTGACTAAATGAATAGTTAAATTGCAATTTGAATTGAGACAAATGGAGTAGAAGAATTCTTCATATGGGCTAACGAGCCCAAAACTTAAAGGGAGACTCAAAAAGCTAAAAGGGGATAATGGGGCCCACGTGAGGGTGAATTATCATTTGGCCTTATAAATTATTATGGAAAAAGACTAAGTCATAGACAAGAAATATTAGAGTTCAAGTGGTATAAATATAGATGTACGTAATTTATTTCCATTCATTCTCTCTCTATTCACTATTCTTGGCTTGAAGAGGCAAGAATGACTTTGGCATCAGAGAGTTTCCCTCTGGAACACTCCAGGGCTTGTTTTCCTTGCAGGTCACAGATCTGGATCCAGGGATCAAAGGTGGGCTTGGATCGGGTGGCAGATGCATCATACCCACTTGCTTTTTGGGCATTATTCTCTATCAAACTTTGACCGCATATTTGAATAGATATATGATATTATTGTATGTAATATTGTTGAATTCGTCGTAACAAGTGGTTTTCTTATATCAACTTTTTATTTTCCGTTATTATACCTAGGTAAACATATTAACGGTTAAACATGTTTATTTAACATCGTGATAATGATTAGTGTGTAATATAAGTTGTAATGGAGGGAATACATTATTACTCATTGTCTCGATTTAGTTTGTATAACTATTGTTGTTTTTTCCCTTTTTCTTTTGTGAGGAGGCCAAGCGGGCCAAACCCTTTAGGTTCCACAAATATTGGGCATATGTCTTGATTTCCATACAACACTTTATCCAGCCTATCCTTTTATCGTGTATAATTATGTAAGTAGTGGGAGAAAATTTAGATACTGCTAAAGATTTAAGCAGGAAAAAGTACAAAAATGATCCTATAAGACTGAGAAAGTGCATGAATGACCTTGTAAAATCTGAAAATGCAAATTAACCCCTATCTTTTAGTCAAAATGTGCAGTTTTACCCAATTTACACTATTCAGGCATTGACCGATGCAAGTTTGGCATTAACCATTTGTGAAAAGATAGAAATACCCCTAAACATAAAAATAAATATCTAATGATAATTAGATCCCCTAAGCTTCTTCTTCTCCACCCTAAACCCGCCACCGTTGACTGTCGATCGCCGCCATTGATTCAGACCACATGGTATAGATGAGATTGTCCCTCAATAAAATATGCAAAACACCCCCTCATAAATCAACAAAATCCTTCGAGGCCTAGACTCTGTCGGACATCCGCTTCTTCTTCACTATACCTTCGCTGCTACGCCTCCAGCACAGAACTACCGCCACCTACCCGCCGGTTAGCCCCTCCACCAACGACCCTGTCGCCCTCCTCCACCAGTGCCCCCTGCCTAAAACCCTCCGCCGACAAATAAAGTGAATGATGACGTCCGATGAAAGTGGAAAAATGAAATGGAAAAATAGAAAAAACGATGGTATCGGTCTCGGAACCAAAAAGCATTAACACAAATTAAGTCATGAGCAGCGATTCCATGAACATCGATTAAGCCATCAACACCGATTAAGCCAAAAAGCGTCAACCCATCACCGTCGCCACTGTGCCCGTCGCCCACCGCTCTACCTTAGCGTAAATGAGCCACCGTGCCCGTCGCCCACCGCTCAATCTTAGCGCAAGTGAGCCACCGGTGAGCCACCGTGCACGTCGCCCACCGCTCAACCCTGGCACAAATCAGCCATCGTGCCTATCGCCTTGCTAACCCATCACCGTTACCACCATGTCCGTAGCCCACCGCTCAACCCTAGCGCAAATTAGCCACCGTGCCCGTCGCCCCGCCAACCCACCACTGTGTCCGCCCCCCCCCACCCCCTCCACCCCCGCTTCCTCACCCATCACCTCTGCCCCTCGCACCCACCACCGATTTCTCCTCATCTGGAGAGACCCAACCCGCCGCCTTGAAGAGAAAAACCACCGATTCCCCCTCCTTCAGCTCTCCTTGGATGCCGTGAAAATGAAGAACATAACCTGCTGGAGGAGATTAAAAAACGCAACCCTTGGATGCCGTGAGAAGAAGAACAAAACAAAGATTGATTTTTGGAGCAGAAATGGGTTTGGCGGAGCCCAAATCAATTCGAAAGAAGGCGGCGACACCCTAATCAAATAGAATAGAGGGTTATTTATGACTTTTCCTATTTTTTTAAAATTCAGGGGTATAGTTCCAATTTCACTAATTTCCAGCCAATTTGGTTGTTGCCTTGTTGGCATTTTGGTCAACGAAGTTCGGGTTTATTTTTGCACTTTGAGATTTTACAAGGTCAATTATACATTTTTATCCAAAATATAGGATTAAAAACGCACTTTTCTTAATTAAGTATTTATAAGTAAATATAAGTATTAGAATAGTAAAATATAAGGTGCGATTTAGCAACACCATTAATGGAATGAGATATTTTCAAAATCGCAATTATTTGATATGGGTCCAAATAAGGTTATTTGTTTTGTAACACTTAAAAAATAAATAAAAAAAGGAAGACGAATGTATTTTGATTTTTGAAGGGCGGGAGTGAAACTTACTGAAAATTAAGGCGGGAAATGTTAACACCTAAGCGCGTTTTCATTGAAATTCAGCGTATCACAAACTCAACCCACGAAGTAGTAAACTGTACACAAAAAAACGCAGAGCAGAGGTTGAGCCTCCGCAGAGCAATGGCAGACACTTCACATCTGGAGAGAATGGGGAGAGAACTCAAGTGCCCCATCTGGTAATTCTCTCTCTCTGTTTTTCGTCCTCATCCTGCGGGAAATGTGGATTTATCAAATTCCTCCCTCTCCTGCAGTTTGAGTCTTTTGGACAAGGCCGTCTCGCTCACGTGCAATCATGTATTTTGCAAGTAAGTGCAATTATTTTATCATCATAAGATGATGTTAAAAATATCTACATGCCTGAATGCATTCGATATGAAATTGCAGTTGCTGCATTGAGAAATCCATGAAATCAGCATCCTGTTGCCCAGTATGCAAAGTTCCGTTTTACCGAAGAGGTACCCTTTTTAATACCCCTGGAAAGGCTCTTCTAGTCACATTGTCTTCAATATTAGGTTTAAGATTCGATTGTAAGTTGCTTCAAATGCCCAACCCTATAATGTTCACTTATTTTTTGACATTTTCTGAGTTGGTTGAACAAATAATTGTTTGCTGTGAAGAAATTCGACCTGCTCCTCATATGGACAACCTGGCCAACATTTACAAGAGTATGAAAGTTGATTCAGGAGCCAACAAGTCTCTCTCCCAAGCTGCTCGTCCAACCACAACATCAGGTAGTTGTAAATTCCAATTGCAGTTTCCATATGCATTCATGGCCAAAGTATAATATCTCGTGGCCCTAGTCTGCTTGTAATATCGGCTAAGCACATTTATCTCTGCTTGTAGGCATTGAAAAGCCTTCCTTTCCAGCTAAGAAAAGGGTCCATGTACCACAATGCCCACCTGCAGAGTCCGAAAAGGAAACTCCTATCAGCACCAAAAGTAAAGAGGAGAGTCCTCTTATGCAAAATGACAATCCTGTTCTTGCTAAGAAGGGAGAGCCTCTGTTTGCTCCTTTCTTCTGGCTAAGAGAATGCAAGGACTCCCAGAATAGTACTCAACAAACATATGAGGACCAAATCTCGGAAACACCACCTGATGTTCCTAGCTTTAGTGACATTAAGGATAGCGAAGATGAGGTTCCCAGTGATATGCCTCCAGAAGTAAGTAACATGGCAACTTCATAGCAATTTTAACTTTTTGGTAATGCACAAGTTTAGAACGAATACGTTCAGTAGAATTCCTCCATTGAGATGCTATCTCCCTTAAATGTTGTACTACTAAATCGACTATGTACATTCATAGGGCATCTACCAGGTGTCAGAGATCGTATTAGATTGAATTTCTGCAAGTCATTTTTCACACATTTGAATGTGGCTCCAGGATCTTTGTAAATTTTAGGTTTTTGAAATCTTCAATGAACCATTGTTTAATCTTCATTTCTAATTATAAAATTGTACGCTAATATAACATACTGCATATTGCAGCAAGGAAGTGCCAGGGATGTTATTGATAGTGAAATATTCGAATGGACACAGAGGGCTTGTTCTCCAGAACTCTGCTCAAGTCCTATGCGTCAGGTACTAGCTGAAAATATGTATTTATCAGAAGTCCTGGAGTGTGTATTTACGCACGCGCGTGTAGTATTTGTATACATTTCATTGGACTAACTGCCACTTAAGTTTGTGCAGGTGGGAGGTGGGACTGAATGTGTGAGACTGGAAGGAAGTAGGGGTCTTATGATCACTGCATCTAATAATCTCGATACCAATTTACCCAGTCCTTCTCCAAGTAACATAACTGTTACTAAAACAGCTAGTGTGTCAGGAAAGAGAACTAAGAGTACTGTAAAAACAAGGCAGAATAAACGAGCCAAGAGGATTCCAACTGATGCATCTAAAGCTACTAAAGAGTTGGATATCCTGCATGAAATAAGCACACAGAAGTTAGGCATCAGTTTGGCTGAGTCGAATGTGTTAATGGAAGCATCTAAATATAAGAAAAATATTTGCACTGATGCTGATGCAGGAAGGACAACAGGGAAGTTTTCTAGCTCATGCAGTGGGGAAACAATACTTATTCAGGATAGCAAAAATTTGGTTATTGATCTGTCAGATTTATCAATTACCAAGAAAACAAATTCTAAGAATAGGGCCAAAATAAGTGGGAACATTACCAAGAAGAGCAGCACTCTCGATCAATCTGAGGTTCCACTTGCTCATTTGGCTGAAAATCTACCTTATAATGGGGATGAAGGTTCTAATGTGGAGAGGATACTTAGAAGGTGTAGAGCTAACCACAGTGAGAGGAAGGGAGTTTCAAAGAGTGAGCAATTTCCTGAGAATAACTCTAATGGAGAAGTTGCTTCAAAATATGCAGAAAAGCTTGAAGTAAAGCAGGTTAACTCCAACAAGAGAGATAAATATAAAACATCAGAAAAGGAAGCGTTTTGCCAGAGAATCCGTTGTGCTTTCTGTCAAAGTGCAGAAGTATCTGAGGTACCAATGCCTTTTAATTGCAATATAGAGTGTGCTTTGTTTTTCTGAGATTATCTCTTCTTACATGTCATTCCAATATAGTTTTCTTAAAATATAATATGAATTAAACTGAAGGTTTCAGGAGTCATGCTTCACTATTATAAAGGCAAGCCAGTTGGAGCTGATCATATTGAAGGACCAAATATTGTACATTGCCATAAGAACTGCGCAGAATGGTATGGAAGCTCTTAAATAGAAATTTCTTGTGCCTGTTTTGCTGATAAGAATACTACTGCCATGCATGCCTGCTTAACTTGTTCCCTTGTGTTCGATCATCTGTTCAAAGCATTGTCTGAAAAAGTTTAGTATTTGGCATACATGTTCATCTTAGAGGAATGATGATTCCACGTTAGACTTAGAGGCTGCATTTTCTTTATCCTATCGGCTGTGTTGTAGTTTTAGTGCTAATCTCATCTATTGCTGCTAATAATACTAAAAAAGAACATATGAAATTAAGAGCCTGAACAGTCATGCTGCAGTGGCTAGTTACTGATGCAATATTTGCAGGGCTCCTAATGTGTTTTATGAAGATGATAATATAATTAACCTCGAAGCTGAAGTGGGAAGAAGCCGAAAGATAAAGTGCGGATTATGTGGAAACAGAGGCGCTGCTCTTGGGTGTTTTGATCCGAGTTGCCGGAAGAGCTTTCATGTTCCCTGTGCCAAGATCATTCCTCAATTTCGCTGGGATTATGTACGCATGTAAAAGATCACATTTAAATCAAACCTTTGTTTAACATGGTCTAACAAATCAAAATGCTGCAGGAAAATTTTGTAGTGTTATGCCCCCTTCACAGATCTGGTGAACTTCCTTGTGAGGCACCTGCAATTCCTTCTAACGAAAAAAGATCTGCTCCAGAAAGGTCTGGTTTACAAATTCCGTGCAATCACTTTTCTTCTTCCCATTTCTTGTCCTTACATTATTTTTTTTCACCAAATAGGGATTCTCATACTGACATACCAGAAGTTGATAGAGATCAGAATAAGGAGAACCTGCCATGGAAGTCTCAGAAAAAAGGCAAAGACTTAATCATTTGCTGTTCTGGTATGACTAATAGTGAGAAGGTAACCACGCAACAGAAGATACTCATTAGGTGTTGCCTCAAATAGGCTTGTTCTATGAATTAACTAAAGTCATCCTGGATATGCAGGACATTATTTTCGAGTTTGAGAAGTCAGCTGGGATCACTGTATTGAAGAATTGGGATATAAGTGTGACCCATGTTGTTGCATCTACTAAGGATAATGGGGCTTGCAAAAGAACCCTCAAATTTTTGATGGGTATCTTGGAGGGAAAGTGGATTGTGAGCATCGAGTGTTAGTAACAACCTCATTCTATGTTAACATAAACCGTGATTCTTACATTCATTATCTTATAAAATCCACATAGCACTATCTATAAGTATGCCAACTGTCATTTACCTAATTTTCAAAAGATAAATTGAAAGTAAAAAAAGTTGATAGATTATCCTCTGGTATAAGAAAGGGAATCCATGTCAAATTGTAAGCTAACAGAATATGATGTAGAAAATTCTGTATGTATTTTGTGATTGGTATAAGTATACGATCTATAACCTGCTATAAGTATAGGACTGTTTTCAGGAGACTTACTTTCTTGATGTATTTTTCGTGCTTCACTTTCAGGGGTCAGAGCTTGCATCAAATCAATGAAACTTGTTGATGAGGAACCTTATGAAATCAAATTTGATACTCATGGAATCAAGGATGGCCCTAGTCTTGGAAGATTAAGATGTTTACAGAAGGTTATTCTTTTCTATATACTTTTAAGCTGGACTGAGAGTTCAATATCCTTAAGCTCTTTTGATATGCCGTGAGACTTTTTCAGTAATCTTAGTTTTAAGAATGTGACTGTTAATTGTTTCGACAAATCAACATCCTAGGATATGTGCAACTTTTTGCTGTTTGTAGGTTTCATGGGCGTGTTGTTTAGATAAATAAGAAGCCTTTTTTTTTTTGAAAAAAATTGAAGGTTAAAGTTTGAAGGGGTCTTTCACTCAACCTGTTTTTGTTCTGCTAGAGTTGATTTGTCTTGTTGGAGAAAATCAACTACTCCCTCCGTTCCACTTGAAGAGTCATGTTTAACAAAAGCATTGAATTCAGACTCTTCTAATGGGACGAAGGAATGCATGCACCAGATATGGAAAAAGCTTCTTCTGAATTCTGTCTTTCTATGTGTGTCTAATTGTTACCCTCTATTTTAAATGGTCTATGATGTAGTACTCTACAGTTTCCTTAGGCCATTCAGTTTTACACTAAAGTATGAAGTGTATGAAGTTGCAGAAACCAAAGCCATTGGATGGATACGAATTCTACTTGATGGGAAAGTTTGAGCAATCTTACAAGGGATATCTGCATGATCTGGTGATAGCTGCTGGAGGAACTGTTCTGAAACGGAAGCCGGTGCTAAAAGACGAGGACAGCAGCTCTGCGGTTTTCATAGTTTATAATGTTGAGCAAGGCAAGACCAGATGTTTGGATGCACAGACTCTGGCTTTTTCGACCGAAGCTTTTGCAGTGCCAAATTCATGGCTTTTGGATTCTCTCGCTGGCTGCAAGTTGCAAAAGTTTCCATAGCCATGAGGCTTTTCTTTGGTCGATAATTATGTTTTGCTCAGAAAATGCTTAATAATATACAATTATCTTAGGTGGTGCTTTATTAAAAAGTATTGTAACAGCTTGCAGGTGCTCCCTGCTTCTGCCATCCCCACTAAGAACTCAGTGTCGTGACTATAGTTAATGGTCTCGTCATAATTCCGGAAAATGAGGTTTCATGGCATGTTGAGGATGGCGGATATCTCACCAATCACCATAATATTGTAGAAAGACCTTGTAGTCATAGAGCTGTTTTCTTTTATTATATAATAAAAGATAATAATGTGTTGAACTCACCCAATCTTGCATAAGGGAGTCCCTACCTATGTTCTTAACCACTTTTATAAAAAGAGAGTTTTAAAAAGCGTGTTATATCCATAATTTATTTATTTTGGGTTAAAAACCTTCCGTTAGAGATGTAGGGAATTAATTGAAACCCCATTCCGTTAGATAGTTTAAGTTGTTCCATTTAATGTGCCTCCAACCCCGTGTTGACAATTGATGGCCGGACCTCAAATTATTAGAACAAATCCAATAAATTCTCTAATTTTTTAAATTTAAAAATGGAGATCGAAAACTCAGACTCTCTATATTTTTTTGTTCAACCTCCAACAAATTCTCTATTATGCATATTTTGACATTTATATTCACCATAATGATTACTTTGTAATTTTAATAAATAATTAGTGTTAGGCAAAGTCTTGAGAAAGACCGTCTTTCCATAAGCTTATGGAAAGACGGGGTTTAATTAGAATTATACAAGGTAAAAAGGTCTTAGTTGCAATATTAAAATTTTATTATGTAACATGTAGTAGTTATAAAATTTATAACCCGGTTCATGCAACCCGAAAATTTTATTTTGATTTCTTCAAATTTACACTTTAAACCTTGGTCTTTCCATGACTTATGGAAAGACCGTCTTTCAAGAGATGCACTCTTAGTTTTAACTACTCTACAAAAAATGTTTACTTGAAGAAAAAATAAAGCAATCTCTTGAACCGAAAATTAAAGAAGTCGAATTTCAAAATACACCCCTCTTTATATTTCACTATTTTTTGATTGAGTGGATAACGAAGGTAATAATTATTTGAGAAAAGTGCGTTTTAAACCTTATGTTTGGATAAAAGTGAAGAAATTACCTTGTGAAATCTGAAAGTGCAAAAATAACCCTCGACTTCGTTGAACAAAAAGTCAACAGCTAAATTGACCAGAAATTAATGAAAAGACCACAATACCTTGAGCTAATTTTTTTTAAAAATTTAATTTTTTTTGAAATAACCTCACCCTAATCCCATTTCTTCCTCACCGATTCCCCCTACCCCCAAAATCCATTTCCGTCGCTCCTCCCTAGCTCCCAAATCTATTTTCGCCACTCCCAAATCCAATTCCGTCCCCGTCCCACCGCCTCTCCCAAATCCATTTTCGTACCCATCCCGCCGCCACTTTCAAATCCATGAATCCGAGAGGATGAAGCTATTCCGACGATGTACCTGCCAATTTGGAAACCCTAGTGCCTGTGTATCTGCAGTGCTTTCATGAACGATGAAGCTTTTTCGACGATGAACGAGGATTTTCATCTTCTCTCTGTTCATTGTCTCGGTCTTCATTCTGATCGGCCAGTTCTCTGCCCGGCTCAAGTACAATTGTTGCTTTGATGGATTGAGTTTGTTCCTGTGAAGATTTATCATTTTCACAAATCAAAGTTGACGTTTCCGTTATGATGAATTGTCATTTTTGACAAATCAAAGTTGGTGTTGTTGTGATGAATTGTCGTTTTGACAAATCAAAGTTGGTGGTGTTGTGATGAATTGTCGTTTTGAAAAATCAAAGTTGGCGTTTTGAAAAATCAAAGTTGGCGTTTTGAAAAATCAAAGTTGACGTTTTGATTTGTGATGAATTGAGTTTGTTCCCATGAAATTTTATCATTTATGGTTTTGATGAATTGAGTTTGTTTGATAATTTGCCGTTTCTGTTGTTTTTAGGTGGTGGCTGGAAAGAGGTGGTGGCCAGGGTTTCTGGGCGGCAGGAGTTGGCGGCGCTACTGGAATTTCTGGGCAGAGGAGGAGGTGGTGGTAATAGCGTGGCGGCGGATCAGTGACATGTGGTGGATGGGGGCCAACAGCGGAGCGGCGAAGGTCCGATGGAGCAGCGGTGTAGGTGTGTTTGAAGAAGAAGAAGTGTAGGTTAAAATGGTCGGTAAAGTTTTAGTTTTAAATTTAGGGGTATTTATGTCTTTTCATGTTTGGTCAATATCTGATTTTTTGAGTCAACGTCGGAATTGTGAAAATGGGTATAATTGCATATTTTGACTAAAACACGGGGTTCTGCACTTTCAGATTTTACAAGGCAATTCCTGCCCTTTCTCAGTCTTAGGGTCTTTTTTACACTCTTCCCAAATTATTTTCTAAATATTATATTCATCTCATGATTCAAGTTAGGCAAAGTCTTGGGAAAGACGGTCTTTCCATAAGTTTATGGAAAGACGAGGTTTAACTTTTATCTTTATTTCATCTAAT
>JAULKK010000006.1:9076260-9089031 GCA_032355705.1 Rubia peregrina
GCCATTCGCAAGGATGGTAGTATATTAAAGGCCACAGACTCCAAAGTGTGGTAGTAGATGGAATTGGGATCAAGAAAGGCGGATTCGAAGTTCAAGAAGGCCAAGGAAGAAACAGAGAGATCTTTGTTTGAGGTTGCACGGAGTTTTGGGAAAATTAAGAGAAGAATCATCCCTTGAGGGTTGCACCATTGGAATTTTATTCTCTAGCTCTATAAAATCGATTACAAGAACTTCTAAATCAGACCAACGGTTCACCCGTAGTGAAGCAAACAAGTTAGCCAACCAAACCAGCCACGGTCGGTACGGACCGAACAAGGCCAGCACGAGGCTAAGCCTAGCACGGCCCGTTCCAAGTGACACAGCCTATGTCAGGAGCTTTGGCACAGCCCGTTCAACTCGACTCGAGCCGTGCCAAGTTCCAACATGGACCGTGCCCGTTCTGGCTGGCAGTGCACTCCAAGTTACCTTTTCACTCCAAAAATAGGCTAAGTATGTGAGCAGGACGTTCCGTTTTACATGGCCCGTTCTGTTTCAAGTCACAAATGCCAAGATCAGCCTACGAGGTGTGAATAATAACGTGCGGTGCACTGAAATACTAGGAAAATTAAGGTTCTAGCCAACATGGGCACCAAACAACGTGAGACGCAGATTAGAAGGAGCAAAAATTGAGTATTGGTCGATGGCCCACGCCAGCCAACACAAACCGCACCGACATGAGGGGAATGACCCGTTCCAAGTTTGGAGAGCCGCAGCGGCATGAGGCTATGACATGTGCCAAGGCCGGTGTTCTGTGCCAGCACGAGGCCTTAATGGCCGCCGCGAACCGTGCCACCCGCGACCCCCGCACCGGTTGCAGCTGCTAGGGTTTTGTGCCTATTTTTAGGCCTAATTACCAACTACTAAATATATATTGGGGTTTAAATTTATGCTCATTTTTAGATCTTAAGAGTAGGATAGAGAGAGAAAATACTCTTCCTTCTCTCTAGGTTCTTTTCTTTTGATCTTTTTATTTTTCCCAAAAGTGTTGAATCCAATGAAATACTTGGGTTCAATGCTTAGGGAGTTAGAATATTACTTGGGGAACATATTTTTATTCATGTGCTAATGTTCATATTGTAAGATTTGTAGATCTACTTATTTCCATTTGTTTTGTGATTATTATGTTGGCTTGTTCTTATAAATTCTTATGAATTGCATGATTGCCACACTTTGTTTGCACAAAAAAAGTGTACTTTCATGTTGTTGCACTATTGCTACCCATGGTGAAGGAAACCTAGATGCGTTTGGGGTGACGATAGTCCAGAACTGGGTGTGTGCACGAATGTTACCGTTGTTAATCGTCACGATCGGCCATGCTCTAGCTAGCCGACCAATGAGGTCTGAAGGTTTGCAAGTAGGGATAGATTAGGTAGAAAACTAGGATCATCTCGTTGATCCTAGAACCATCGGTAAGATGCCTACTTCATTTGCCTTTGTAGGCCTATGGGTAGTTCGTTCGTGGTGATCCGCGCTGGACTTAATTGCACAGGGGAGAATCACACCTGCACAATGAGCCATTTTCATTGTTTCACTCTCCCAGTTCTGGAGGCGAGGCTGATGAAAGATTTTATACGCGCACCTCTAAGTGACATATAGACAAATTTTTTGACCATTGCCTGCACCACAGGTCACAAACACTAGAATAGGGTTTAGTTCTTTTATTTGATGAAGTCGATGAAAAAAAATCATTAACCATGTTACGTAAATATTCCCTGAGTATTAGTTTATATTGTTAATTTGCGTGATCAATTGCATGCTAGTAGTTGTTAGTACAAACTCCCTCCAATGAGTGTTTTCACAACACTGTTTATTCCTAACACATGGTTGGATTGATGACCCGACCACAATTATGTTTAGTGGATTATTAGATTCCTAACATCTCTGTGGATGACCCTGGCACTTGCCACTATCTACCATTATTTGTAGTGTAGTAGTAGGAATGACAACAACATACAAATTTCATCTTTGACGGTCCCCTCTCAGCTTAGTAGATCTCCTGTGAAAAGATGTTTTTAACGGCGCTCGGGAGGGGGCGGATCAATCACAAAATTACAAGTAAGAACATAAGTCCAAACATATAATAAAAGGATACATACGGTCATACTAAGTCGTAGTCAAGCCGCTATTTGGATACGATGACTAAAAAACTAAGCATGGATCGAAACTATTTCACTTTCAAGATTACCCAAAGGTCAGGTGTTCAAAAAAATTTCTCTTCAGCCACGCCCACACTCATGCTCACTTACTAGCTCGTATCAGGTAACAATTGGTAATGTTAGCATACCGAATATCGTGTGCAGGCAGTTTAACTGTACGGTATGGCCCTTGCCGTCCCTTTCGATTTTGACCGAACTACAATCACGCTTGGGACCCTAAATTAATCAAGAAAAAGTTCAATTCAAGTAGCAAAGAGCAAGCAATCAAATAGACTTGGCAATATAAAGTACAAGCTGGTCATACATGTAGATCAATCAAGCTGAGTTTGATGCGATAAAGTACACATCATCCTCTTCATATCAAGTTCAAACTAGACAACATAACATGTGACATATCATGCAAGACATAATTTATTAAAAAATTATATTCAAAGAAAAAATCATACAGAGCATTTGCTAATATCTTGTAACATCAAAATTTAATTCTACTATTCATTTAAATTATCTTCCATTTTTTAAATACATTATGTATCTTCTCTTTTTTAATCTTTAATTATATTACCATAAATGAAAGATAAAACAAAAGGAAAGGAAAAATAGTAATAAAATAAAGTTTATTAATGTAGAAAGATTAAATATTATACATTTTAAGTTTAATAAAATTGATATATTGGGTAAGAAAATTATTTTGCATGATATAAATTTAAAGGATAAGTATTTTGAGTTTAAGTTTGGAAGATGAATTGAGGCATGATATGTGTTTGACGATGAAGGGTCTGAATTGAAATTTGGAATAGGTGTGGACTGGTCCACATAAATGATTTTAAGTTGGAATTTGGGATGTGTGAAATGATTATGTGTGGAAGGTAGCATCATCTATTACTTCACGAACATACTTCAAGCAAAACTGCGTGTTGTCATTGTGCATTTGGCTCACACGCAAATCTTCTCTATTAAGTTTAAAAAAAATATTTTATTTATTATTGTTATTATTATTTTATCATTTTGTTTTTCTATTCTTATCTTTACTATGCATATTTTAAATAATAATAATTTATTATTTTATATTACTTAAATTATATTATTTGCCCAATGTCACGAGCATAGGCTTTCTTAAAAATCATTGAATAAAAATAACAAAGAATGAACATAACGTGATTTGTATATCTTATTTACCAAAAGAGTAATATGATTTAAATATGAGCGGATATATAATTTGAGTATAGAGTGATATTATCGCAAAATTCACCAAGGCTTAAAATTCTCCTCCAAACGGCTAAGTATGGGCATGGCTGCTCAGTTCTACACGGCCAGTGCCATTCCAAGTCCCAAAAGTAAAAACTAGCCCCATGGTGTGAAAAATAGCACGGACGAGCCATTTTTGTTAACATTCTAGCTTGGAACTTAAGGGGTGTAAATAGTGGCATGAAATAGAAGATGGTCAGGGAATTTTGCTTTCTGAATAATGTTGGTTTAGTGGGGTGGGGTTCATGGAAACAAAGGTAAAGAGGAGCAATGAGGTGAAGGTGCGGGATAAGATTGGGCTTCACTGGAATCTTGAAACAAATAGTTCCATAGTGGATTCAGGAATAATTTGGGTGGCTTGGAGGTCAGATTACTTCACATTTAAGATACTACAAAAGGGTGATCAGTGGATTGACCTGGAGATAATGCTGAAGAGTTTAAACAAGGCAAGCTACATTACTATGGTATACGGGAACAACCAACAAAAAGATAGGGGAACTTTGTGGAGGTTTCTGGAAAATGTGGTGCATCATGACAAACCTTGGATAGTTATAGGGGATTTCAACTCACCCCTGGCATTTGAAGACAGGAAAGGGGGCAGCTTAATCCAGCAGCATGAGCTGGATGATTTCCAAAAATTAACTATACAACAAAAGCTAACTGAGATGAAGACAGTAGGACCAACATTCACTTGGTGTAATCGAAGAGAAGCTGAAGGCAGAATATATAGAAAGATTGATAGAGCTATGATCAATGAGGCTTGGGTGGATCTTTTGAATGAATCAGTCTGTCAGGTTGTGGTAAATGGAGTCTCAGATCATTACCCCCTTCTGGTTAAAATGCACAAAACTGAAGCCAGGAAATCCAAACCTTTCAAGTTCTTCAATATGTGGACTCTGTCAAAGAAGTTCAAACCTATGGTGAAAGCAGTATGGGATCTAGAGGAGGTCACCAACTTAACTAGTCTTTATGAAAGACTCCATCCACTAGAACTACCCCTACAGAAGCTAAACAAGGAGGAATTCTCTGAAATTGATAAAAGGGCTTCACTGGACAAACAGATTTGGGAAAAGTATCAGATGGAGCTGACACTTCATCCTGATTCAGTCCACATCCAGAGAAAGGAGACAAAGAGTAGGAAATTAGCTGCACAGCTGATAGAGGCAGAATATAGATTTTTGAAGCAAAAGGTAAAAGTAAAGTGGCTTAAGGAAGTGGATAGACCTACAAGCATGTTCTACTCCATGCTGAAGGCCAGAACTTACTCCAATCACATTGTCACACTAGCTGAGGGTAACAAAATGATACAAGGCAGAGATAACATTGAAAACACCTCATCATGTTCTTCCAGAATCATATAGGGAAGGAGACAAAACCAGAAATGCAGATAAACCAAGAGGTGATTACTGGAGGTTCAGTGAAGTTGATCAAGCCTATTTCTGATCAAGAAGTCTCTCAAGCATTGAAGGGTATCAAATCAAGCAAGAGCCCTGGCAATGATGGCTACTCAAGCCATTTCTTCAAGGAATCCTGGGACTTAATAGGAGGAGGGGTAACAAAGGCAGTATAAGGCTTCTTCAATGGGGATCCAATTCCGGAGAATTTTAGCAAGGCAATCATCAGCTTGATCCCAAAAAAGGCACAACCTCAACTATTTACAAGATGGTGACCAAAATAATCTGTACAAGGCTGGGGGTAGTCTTGCCTACTTTGGTCTCTAACAACCAATCTGCCTTTATGAAGGGGAGGAATATTGTCCACAACATTATGCTCACACAGGAGCTTCTCCATAAATACAATCATGGAGATCTGAAGCCTAGCTTCCTGATCAAAATAAACATTTCAAAGGCTTTTGATAGCCTAAACTGGGATTTCTTGTTTAAATGGTTGAAGGTGCTGAAAATTCCAGGGCTGTTTATTGACTGGATACAGAAGTGTGCCATTGCATCTACCTTCTGTCTTTCAATAAATGGGAATGTCTCAACAACTTTTGAAGGTAAAAGAGGAGTGAAGCAAGGGGACCCCTTATCCCCTCTCCTCTTTGCTCTAGTATGGAGTACCTTACAAGGTTATTGGATCTACAGTTCCAGTCCAAGAAAATAGGTTTTCATTGGAGATGTCAAAAAGTAGGAGTACATAGTCTATTGTTTGCTGATGACCTACTAATATTTAGTGCAGCAGATACAATCTCACTGGAACTTTGAAGGAGTTCCAAGGGACAACTGGTTTGGCTGTAAATGGAGACAAATCCCAGATCTTTTTCTCAAAAATGGGGGAAGTGGAAAGTGCTTACTAGCTGATACCTTACAGATTGCAAGCGAGGAACTCCCCCTAAAATACTTAGGACTGCCCCTTAACTCAATCCAGTGGAATGAAGCAACATGTGCCTTTTGCTTGAGAAGATTACAGGAAGACTTAAAAGATGGGATTCCAGGAACCTATCTTATGCTGGAAGACTTCAACTGGTTAACACAGTTTTGCTAAGCATCACAGGGTACTGGACAAGTATGTTCTAACTTCCCGAAAGCATACACAAGGACATAGTTACCTTATGTAGAGATTTCATATAGGGGAGAGGCAAGGGAGAGAAAGGTTTCACAACAGTTGCATGTGATCAGATGTGCATGTCTAAAACAGTAGGAGGATGGGGACTTAGGGACCCTTCTCTATGGAACAAAGCTTCATTGTGCAAACTTGTTTGGGATGTTAGTTCCAAAAAAGACATTTTGTAGGTGCATGCATACTACATAAAGGGCAAAGATTTCAAGAAGTACAAAGGCTCTAACTCCCATAGTTGGGGCTGGAAGACAGTCACCAAAATGAAGCTACTTATAGTTGACCAACTGGGAAAATGTGTGAAGAGGAATGGCACATTCAGCATACAACATCCAGAAAGGAGGGTCAATCAAGGACTACATGTCAAGACTCTTGTGGCATCCAAAGTTACAACCTAAACACATGTATTTCTTTTGGATGCTGTTCAAAAACAGATTGCCTACTGTAGAAAGGCTGGAAAGATTCAATGTGATTTCTGGTGGATCTCTATGTTGCTTCTGTAAGGCACACAAAGAGAATGCTGATCACTTGTTCATAAGATGTCATCATACAAATAGCATGCTGTAGATTCTTAACTGTGGAATGGAAAAGAACTTGAGAGCTTTAAAGAAAAGGTTGTACCAACTCATGATCAGAAGGAAATGGCACCGGTTGCAACTGCTTTCCACCATCGTGTACCAGATATGGATTGAAAGAAACCTCAGGATATTCCAGGCCAAAGAAATGAAGATGGAGCTACTGCTGGAAGTGATCAAATCCGAATGTGATTAGCTTAAAGTTTGAAGAACTATAAACTGTACCAGGTCCTGTTTTAGTTTTGTAAGGTTCTTAATTTACTCATTTGTAATAGGTTAAGGGTGATGACCTAAACTGTGTCTTGATTGATACTTGATTCTAATATAATACATATTTCGATCAAAAAAAAACTTAAAAAGGGATACACAGCTCAAAGCATACCGAATCAAGATCATCCACTAGGATACATTCAGAAAATGACGTACGCTTCTCTAATAAGCTATGGGCACCAGATTCTGTACCGAGCAAAAGACTAAATCTTTGCTGACACTGACAGACACTGACACTGACACTGACGGCCCATCAAGAAATTCTCACAATATGAACACGAAGCTGTACATAATAGACAAGTGACTCCCTACACTTGGCTCCCAGCCAAACCGAATCAAAGGGTGGAACCTGTTCTTGAAACTTGAGATAATGCATCTTCAAATTGATCGTCACCAGCTTTCTCACCAATCAAGCTTGGTGGAATGAAGGATCTGAATACTTGGTCCATGTTAGGAATCTCCTTCACTTCTTTGCAAGCAACCTCAAGGGCAGTGGACTGGAAGGATCGGTAGAATTTGTTGTTACAAACGTAATAAAAGATCCCAGACGTTACCACAAGTGGTATCAAAATCGCTGCATACGGAAACTGCTTAACACCGAAGTAACCAAACATTGTAACTTGATACAAGACCAATGAAGCCATGATCCGTGTGTACATGTGTGGCCACATCCTCCCATAGCTCTCAAATGACGGAACATACACTTTAAGAACCTGTTCAACACACACAAGAGCATATCTTACTAATGGTCTCAGAAAATGTAACGGAAAGAGAAGTACAACCAATGGACATCAGACATCATGTCACAAGTTCCACCAAGTGTCAACATTCTGGTTTCTGTAACCAACCATGGGTCCGTAGTCAATTTTAAATAAACATCTGAAGCACAAATGAAGTCTGACACACCCAGCCTAACATACTGCCATCAATCTTTTGCACAGAATGAACAGAAAATACCATTGATCGCTAGACTTCCGACTGATGTAATTGCATCGAATGATAGTTGCAAAGCAGAATAACAGCAAATTCACACCCAATTCATGAAAGAAACACACAACTTGCAGATCAAGACCAGTTACCTGATTTCGAAGAAGGAGCCATCCCAAGCCGAAGTATGCCACCCCAAATGGAATGATAATAGGAGCTATCACAGAGTAACAAAGAACGATTGTAAGAATCAGCATATCAGCAGGAAATCGAGTTGCATAATTAAGATCCCCAGGAGCCCATGCAGCTTTAACTTCCTCCTCAGTCTTGCATAAATATTTTCTCTTAAGATGGTAGATTATTAAAGGAACAAGCCGGGATAGCTCAAGGCCATAGCCAACAAAGAACCTGCATTCAAATTATTTCATATAATGGATCAGTAATCATTTGGTCCCTCTTCAACAGCTTTACAATCCTAAGTACGATAGCTACAAATATCAGGAAAATAAATATAGAAACATTGATGCTCGTATATGGAAAAGCAAATAAAAAATAAGTGCCATAGTGAAAAACATGAAGACAATAAAAAAACATTTGAGTAGGAAACTCTGTTCAACGATTCAAACATCTTCAGCCACAAAAAGATACTAAGATATTAACTTTTAGAACTTTTCAGCCAGAAAAAAAATCTAAATCTACTAACTTCGGTTACTTTTGGAGGTGGGATGCTTCACGGCAAAAATACCACTTATCACTGCACTACATCCAGCACCACTTATAATAATAGTTAAGAGCATTTCAAACTCTAAGCATAACCAGCAAATCGCAACAACAAGGACACTCGTGGTTTACAATTTTCAAGCATGAAACACCAGAAACCTTTCGTGTTAGGTAAATACGCAGAAAATACAATGAAATATGATACTAGATCAGTGCATTTTCGAACACAAAAGTAGTAATCATGATTCATACACCAGCTTGAGTGTGGTAGTTGACATATTCAAAAAAGTAAATGAAAGAAGCTTGGAGAAAGTTCAAAAACATATAATGAGAGAGAGAGCTCTTACCTCAATGCCACAAAAGTCAAGAAGAAAGTTGCACTCTTCGGGAGGCTTGTCGCCAAGAGAGGAACAAGAGTATTTGGTTTCTTCTCCACCTCCTTCAGAGTTGCAAAAAGGGAAGAACCAATTGTAACACCTATGAAAACGTTTAGCACTGAAAAGTAGAAGTATTTCCCAGAGGTAGCTCTTATGGCATGGCTTTCAGAAGGTATGCCCTCAGCTTTTGAGAGAAACAACAGAAAAGTAGGTAGCAAAGCCAAGAAAACAATCAGAGCAATCTGAGGCAGAAAGGCCTCTAATACTGTCCGAATGGCAGGGTGATTTACAATTGGTTTTGTAAATGGGAGCAGTTTCTTCAGATTTTCCAGAGTTGTAAATGCAGAAATAAAGCCAATTGGTATCATATAGAAGAATATTGTTAAGAAAACAATAGCGTAGATAACATTCTGCCGGACTACCCTCTCATAGTACTTCTTATGAAGATTAGTCCATAGTAGCTGTCGTGGTTCAGGAGCTTCTATCACTGTCCATGCATCAACTACTTGAGCATGAAGACATTGAGCGGCAGAAGCTGCTGCTACCCTACTGGTGAAGAAAACGAGAGCTGCAGGCTTCTGTCTCTCTCTGAGAGTGACTTTTTGTTCAGCTTCTAACTTAGGAATTAATTCATTGATCTTCTCACGATAATATTCTATCGAATCTACCTTTTTGCCAATGAGACCAAGAAAGCCAGTTTTGTTTTCTGGTTTTGTCCCTTGAGGATTGCCAATGGTCTGGGATTTGGCATATATGGTTTCTGCACGTACCAACTTCTTCTTGAAACCTTCAAGCTTTTTGTATATTTTATTTACCTGAAGCAATTGGCAAAAGTATAGATGAACAGAATATTTGAGTAGCAATAGTGACATAAAACAGCTGCTAAACTAAAGAAGATCACGGCCATGGCTTACCCCCTTATTGTCCGTGACTATCATGGATCGATAGAATGTCTCGGGATAGATTGTCTTAAAATATGAATCAACCTGCTCCTTCCTAGTTTTCCCATCTGGGCTAGAAGGAATGTCTCTGACAATAATAGCAAATTGTTGAGGGTTCGCCTCTGCAGACTCTAAAGCTGCTGCTCGTAGATGAGAAACATGTTTGTATGCTTTCCATAAAAGGCAATAGGCAACGATGGACACTAAGTATGTAGATATAAGAAACGCCCACAATCTGGAACTGTTCTTCTGAACAAACACAATAGAGAGGGAGGAAACAATTTAGATGACTGTAAATAAACATCAGTCACTGTGCTACTGCACACTTGAAACTAGCACGACAAACACTATGAACCTCAAAATAAACTTACTCCAACATGACCCATGGTCAGCCTGTCAAGGTCATTGAAGGACCCAATGCTGACATCTTCAGATGGACGCACACTACGATCGGTTGCAGCAACAGGTAGAAGCACTGGTAACAGCACAAAGCCTGAAAGCACTAATGTTCCCAACACTGCACATGGAAAAGCAGAGCATTTGAACCAAACATTTGTCATGAAAAAATGGGTTTGGAATTGGATGTAAAGTAAGATGAAGGTGGGAACCAACCAGTAGTTAAGTAGACAAAGTAGACGGCAGAATCAAGACCAGAGAGGGAAATGACATCGGCTTCAGTGGAAGAGAAGGCCTCCCGAATCCACGCAATTGGGTTGCGGCTCCTCTTGCCCGCTTCGAATGGATCCAGGCCTTTGAGAATCATGTTGGGATAATACACCACACTGTTGCCAGGTTTTCTTGAGAGCCATGTGAACAACAGCATTAACACCACGAATATGATGAACGAGGTTGCTAACGAGGTTATGAAGGAGTTAAAATCCATCCTCAAAGAGCCTCAAGAAAGAGGAAATGGGGAAGTGGTATTGCCCCGCCCCTAATAAATATAGGACTGGAGGAAGGAACAAGTGACTGTTGCATAAAGATAAAAGAGGAAATGTGAGAGCGACGAAAGAGCTGCCGACATTATCACAATGATGATAGTCTTCAAGTGCGTGCGTGTCGACTAACCTGGTTGGTTGTGGGCTATGGAGAGGGGCAATATCGCTTCCACACTTCTCCTTTTGGAAACGTAGCCGTTTCCTGACCCCTTATCTTCAACGTCCGTTTCATTATTTTGGAGTATATTATATATTACTTGAATTTGCAGCCAAACATATCTGGAACCACGCTTTCTACTCCGGATGCAAAAATTACTAAATTAATTGTCCGTCAAGTTCAACTTCACATCTTCATCCACGCGTATTGCACACGAACCCCCTCAACGTGTTTCCAATCAACACTTTCTTCCACTCATTGTGCTTATTCATACTCCCTCCATCTCACCTTAAATTACACATTAATTATTGTTACGCTGTTAAAAAATATGTATGAACATTAATATATTCACATACGTATAATAACGGTAAATAAAAATTTGATATTTAGAAACTACTTGTTACAGCGAATTCAACAATACCACATATGATAATAATGTTGCTCATATATATCTATTCAAATATGCGATCAAACTTTGATAGAGAATAGTGCCAAAAAATAACTATGCAATATAAGCTGACACGGAGGGAGTACTCTAATTTTAAGTACTCTCTCCCACATCAATTTGCACATTTCACTTTATGCCACTTTTCACTATCTAACTTTAACCATATATTTGAATAGATATAAAAATAATAATAATATCATATACGATATGGTTGGATTTGTCGTAATAAGTTGTTTCTAAATATGAACTATTTATTTATCCTTATTATACATAGTTAAACACATTAACGGTCAAAAAAGTTTCTTAAACAGTGCAAAAATGATTGTTGTGCAATTTGAGATGAGATGGAGGGAGTACTGATTGCAAATCGAAGAATAATTGTATAATGTCTTCGTCTTTACTCTTTTATAAGATTTTCACTTTTGGGTAAGTCTAATAGCATGTAGTTTACCATTAAATTATTAACAGTTTACTATACTTTACCAAGTTCTCTAAGATTGACTTCATTACTTTTGGTACTTGGATTTAGAAAATGTTGAATTAGTGGTGGAGAATATATTGAAAGAATAAAAGGTAAATTAAGTGGATAAAAATAATCTAGAATTTGCCAAAAGAGCCATGAGCCAATGTTAAAAAACTGAAAGAGTGATTTCCGTATGGAATAATGTATTACTGACAACAATAAATAGAGTACAAAAGAAAGACTAGTACTAGTATAACTCTGGTCTAGTCAACAACCCTATCTAGAATCAAATCAATCAAATACTTGACTTATTCTAACACCCCCTAGAGTGAAGCGTCTGATGCTTAGCGGCGTAAAGCTTGGATAAAAAGAACGCAGATATCGGACAAGAGAGCCCTTTGGTGAAGATGTCAGCAATTTGAAGAGTAGTAGGAATTTGAGCAACACGCAGCTTGACAGAAGTAACTAACTCTTGAACAAAATAATAATCGATGTCAATTTTCTTCGACTGCTTGTGAGCAATTAGGTTCTAAAGAAGATAGCATTGCTGTTATCACATAACAGTAGCGGAGATCCAACGAGCAGGACACGAAGATCACGAAGCAAAATGAGTCAACCAAACAACCTCAGATTCAGTGTTTGCAAGGGCTCGATACTCGGACTCCCTACTCGAATGAGAAACAGTGGACTGTTTCTCGGCACCCCAGGAAACAAGGTTTCAACCAAGAAAGATAGCATGATCATAAGTAGATCGCTGAGTCTCCAAACAACGGTCCCATTCAGCATCAGAGTAACTCAGAATCTCCAGAGAACTAGCTGATCGAAATGCAAGTCCAAAATGCAGAATACCCCAAACATATCGAAGAATTTGAGTGACTGCCGCAAAGTGATCGTCACGGGGATCCTGGAGATACTGACTGACTGTGTTGACTGCAAATGCCAAATCAGGACGAGTGATC
>JAULKK010000006.1:9099476-9109905 GCA_032355705.1 Rubia peregrina
AATATTTTGGATTCCTTTGAATCCATATTATCATTTCGCATCCATTTCTCACATCTCAAATAACCATCAACTGCAAAGATATAAGCCAGGTACATAAAAAGTTAATTGGGGTATTGGACTGCAAACAGAGAAAAAGAAAAAGAGAACTAAAAAAAGTCGTAATAATAAAAAGCAAAGCAAATCAAATTGTAAATTGAATCTCTTAACTCTGGAATTCAAGTGTACTACCAGATCCAAATTGGAATGTTCAGTAAATATTCATGAAATGAGCAAAACAAGGGATTCAAAAAGAGCTGCCCATGCAGAGTGTAGCATCCTTTAGTTACACATATCTACGCTTTATTTGCTCTAGTTGCACTCTTTTCTTCAAAAAAAAATTATATTATATATTCTATGTTCCTAATACATCTCTCACAATTTCCAGTACACCCTTTCACATTTCCAGTATACCAATTCCTTTTTCCAGTAAACAATTTACATTTTTAACAAATTGTCGCAGAAACGCTGAAAAATTAAGTGAACAAAGTCAATGATTTGAACACAGAAATTCTTTGCAGTTTACAAGCCACCAGAAGGAAGGTTGTGAAAATAGCCATTGTTTACCCGCAACCTTCTCAAAGTAGCAGGAGATATTCACACAGAAATAACAATTCACAGAAGGAAACCCAAAATCAAGGAAATTCCCATCTGCGCCTAAGTGCCATTGAGATCTACAAAGGATACCAACATAATTAGATAATTTAGCTTAACTTTCATATTCAACAATCGAGTGCAAGATTTTTAGTTTGTTTTCAGCTATCTTTAACTAGCAGAGGTTAGGAGTTCTGGTGAATTTTAAGCTTTTGGGAACATACTGATTTCTATCATTCCCGATTCGAGACGAGGTGCTAAGTTTCATTAAGGTAAAAGTTACCTTTTAGTCATTCAACCTTGGCAAGAGAGTCGAGATATCACTGGCTGAATGGAGTCAATTGAGCAATAACCCCAATGATTGTATCTCTAAGAGGAGCGTATATTTGAGTTAAATAAAGTTTGCTGCAACAGTTTCATGTATGAATACTCAGGGTGTGAGGTGAAAAGATCATTCTGTGAGCCAAATGGTTCCAAGAGAGATTCCAACACAAACTTCAACTTTCCAGCACTTATATTAACACCTTCAGTTTCCTTCATTTCTGAAATTAGTTTCCTAGCTTCCTAAAGCCAAGTGATTAAGAAAAGAAAATCATGCATGCCAAAGAAGAATAGTTTCAAGCTTTCCTGTTATGTACAACAAAAAAACCAAAGCACCAACTCCTGCCAAAGGAATGGGGAAAAGGCACCTAATGGGGCCAATTAATTGTATCAGAGGTGCTACCTACAGGCATCAAGGCTCTGTTTGAACTTTTTTGTGTGTTCTTTTTTTCCCCTCTGAAGTCTGAAAATCTTCCTAATAACACCTGAGAGCCACTACTTTCTTCATCGTGAGATCACCACTGATCCTTCAAATGGCTTTCTAATATATTTTTTAACAAGCTTGAAAAGTTAACAGGATAGTGTGCCGTGATGGTCTTCTTTACCACATCTTGTCTGTGTTAGTGTAATAACAGTGTCAGTTTCTATAACTAGTTTTCTTTTATAACTGACTCCAAGCAATCAATATACGAAACATAATCTCCACACTCAATTGCTTTAGGTTTAAGATAGTTATGGATCCAATCAAAAAAGAATGATATGTAAGACAATAAAGGGAGAGAATTAATTTGGATTTCATACCAAGCATGTCATCATCACTTTTGGATGCCACGCCATCACACCTCTGGGCAGTGCCCCACTGCATCCTATAGCACGTATTGTGCTCAATCACTGGCTGATGGCTCCAGTCACCACTCAATCTAGGATTCAGATGCAAAATCTTCGGTGGATCCTCTCCAATAACCGCCTTCAAACCTTGCAGTTCAATCATAAACTGAGAAACTAGAACAGTAGGATCAGCCCTGACTCGAGCCAGCTGAGGTACATACTCCTCATGAGCCTTATGAGGTGTTCCAATTATAGTGATTGAAGATCCTGCAGCAAGCCCACATGGAAGGAACATAATATTATCTCCCCTGGACAATTCTGCTCCAGTCAATGACACCCACGAAGGACAGGACTCAGGCTTTCCCTCGAGTACAGTATCCATAACAATATCCTTCCCCTCGTAATGATCCACTTCTTCCCATGCCTTGATACCCAAGGCCCATGCCTCATCTGCCATTTTCTCAATAATTGAGAAATCACTTGTCATATTCCTCCGTTTTAATATCGCAGAGGCTATCCTACCATACTGAAGTGGAAGCATCATAATGGGCCGTGGAACATTTTTTTTGTCTTCTACACGAGGCATCAAAGGGTCTTTTTGGTTTTGTAGAATCCTGTGAAAACTGTCCTTATAAACAGAGTTCACAAGTGGTTCAGTAACAACCGACATCCCCTCCTTTCCCACTGCATCACTAGTACTCAAAACTGTAGCACTCCCCAGAAAATGTGGTAACTTGAAGCAAAGAAGAATCAAATACAATGCTACTAAAGCTATACAAATATGTGACAATTTGAACCTCCGTACACTTACTTCATTTTTCATTTTCTTCATCATTCTCATCATCCCATTCCACACAAACAATCCTAAAGCAACATATATAAAGCTAATGCCTCAACAATCCAATCAAAGACTTTTGGTCTTAAGAAAACAATACGAACTAAGAAAACATAGATAATGTAACTGAAATCCAGGGCTTCTTTCAGCAATGCAGATTCAGCACGAAAGCATAGAATCAAAGCGTAAGTATGTTAATATCAACAACCGTATGCAGAATGTGAGCCCACAAAAGAAGAACCCTAACCTCTAAAGTCTAACCCATGAACTATGTAACATTTTTTAAGTGCAAAAGAAGGGCAGAGGGACTGATGTGAGGCACGCGTGTGATTCAGACATTACTAAATTTACTAGTACTCCGTATTTAGTTACGTCACATTCACGGCTGATTTTTATTTTTTTTAATTCAGCAACTGATAAGTTTGTCTAGAATCCAATGAGATGAATGCATATTTGACCTACTCTTATTTAAATATAGTGAAAAATACAAAATTAACCTTGTTATTTTTCTAATGTGTCAAAACAATTTTGTGTTCTTCGAAAGTGATGATATAAGAGCATCCAATGCTTGGAGCACCATACACAAAATATGAGTCATTTAAATGGTCGGTCAAAATCCATTTGAGGCTCGAGGCGAACAAAAAACTATGGGCTCTTCTTTAAAATACAAATTATATATTCAAACTATTTTTATTTTAAAAAATTTAGGGTAAAATATAAAATTAACCCTATTATTTTTTAAAAGTATTAATCTAACCCTTGATAATCTGATAGTGCGATTCTAACCTTAAGTTTTTCAACTAATGTGCCGATATAACCTTTTCGCACTATTCCGGCGTTGACTGAGCAATTACAGGCATTGACCAAATCTAAAAAGTATAAATTACCCCTACTCCTCAAATTACATATCTATTGACAAAAGTACCCCTAGGATTCTTCTTCTTCTCTACCACCACAAAAACGTTATCGCAGCCGAAGGCCGAAATCTGAACTGTTCCGACATCATAAGTTCCTCCACTGCAGAAAACACCTCCACCACCTCCCGATTCCTTGCCCCATCACGGCGACGCCACCACGGTAGGGCCACCCTCTGCCAAAGAGCACCCTGCCCCTCGAAAACACCCCTGCTCATCCCGATTCTCAACCTCACCACGACGGTGCCACCATGGCATCACCACCCTCTGCCCGCCAAATCCAATTAGCTGTAACTCTAGACCACTCTACCTTCACTGCCCCTATGCCACCATTGACTACCCCCACCTTCATTGTCCTTATGCCACCATTGACCACCCCACCATGGCAAAACCCTAGACCACCCCACCCCCGCTGAAGATCGACACCACCCCGCCCTGGCTCAAACGCAAAATCCTAGCTCGACAGCAGCACGCTGAAGCTCAACGCCGTGCGACGCCACCCCACTGAAGCTCGACTTCACCTAACGCCACCTTAGAGAAACTGGAGAATAAAAATATCTGAGATTATCCAAGAAACAGATCTGAGAAGAAAGAAGGGAAAAACTATTGTTTGGTTGATAGATTTGAGGGTATAATGTCATTTAACTTTTTCCAAATTTTTATTTTTTAACAGGGGTATGATAGTCAATTTACATAATTTCAACCAAATTAAGTTTTAAATTGGCACTTTAAACAAATAATTGGGTTGGAAATGCACTTTATGATTTTACAGAGTTAGATTGGCACTTCAACCAAAACATACGGTCATTTTAGCACTTAACTCAATTTTTAAAATATATATACTTCCTATATTTCAGTGTGAAATGAGAAAGTTGGTTAAAGGTTGTGTAATTTTTACTGAGACAGAACAAGTACAAATGCTAGACTAACTAAATGAGAATCGTAGCACTAGTGGTGGCATTAGGGTTTCATTAGAGTTTTCCAAAATTGGACCTTTAGAGGCCCATTTATCTTCTCCTATATAAGGAGCCTTTAGTCTCCTATGGTTTACTAAGTAGTCACAACATAGATCTTAGTTTTTGGTAAGTAAGAAGGAAGAGGAGAATTCTCTCTCACTAGAGTTCTTCTTCTTTTCCCCCCTTCTTTTAGTTCCTATATCCATGGTATTTAAATCAATGAATTACATGGATTTAATAGTAGTAGAGTAGTTTATTTCTTGGGGTAATATTTGCATTCATGACTTGATGTTGACTTTGTGAGATTCTTAGATTACCCTATCTTTATGTCCTGTGAATATTTGTGCTTGCTTTGTGGTTTACATTCTGGTAAGATTTATTTCATGTTATGTTTTATGATGCATTCGTTTATTCATGCATAATATAATATCATGCTAGGATAAAATGCTATCTTGGGAGTTTTAGATTAGGGCTATTGTAGGTTCGAGAGTACTGGAGAGATGAGTGCATGCATGCTATCTTGAGAGTACAGTCTCAATAGTCAAACTCTAATTCTAATTGGCTAGTTGTGTGCGTCATTGCATGTTAAGGGCGCTAGACGAATCCTTAACAAGGGGAAACCTTGGCTTACCTCGATGGATGCGCATTTTGGTTTATAGCAACTAGCGTTGGCTTGTAGCGACTAGGGTTGTGTCAACCTTAAAGTTATCATGAGATGCCAATGGCTCTGCCTCTCTAGGCATAGGGTTGGTATCCATAGTGAAGTGTCTAGGGCGTAGTGTCCTCACTCTCGTATCTAACGGTTGTGACCTATACAAGGCTTAGATTCTTTAAGCTTGGGAGCATTAGCATCGGGAGTGAGATGATGGGGAAATAGGATTTGATCCAATAAGTCGATCGATGCAATTTCCCTAATTACGAAGGCGGTGAGGTGGCTCTTAAGTGGAGTCGAACCTTTGTGTGACAGACATTGGAAATTCTCGGCCACCTCCACACTATGTGACATATGCATGAGATAGACTTATGTGTCCTATATATAATAGAATCTAGGATAAAAGTCATCAGTCGGTCATGTTACGCAAATACCCCTAAAACTAGTTAATTATAGTTTAATCTCTCTTTTGCATTATCTGTAGTTGTTAGATACAAAACCCCCAAATTATATGTCTAAATCACTAGCTATTTCCGACACACAATTGGAGTGATACCCGATTGTGGATTTTTGTAGTTAACTTTCAAATTCTAGAATATCTATGGATGACCTCAGACTTGCTTTCAAATTCTAGAATATCTATGGATGACCTCAGACTTGCCACTAACTACTCTAGAGTCGTTAGTAGTGAGAACAGGAGCAACTTATAAATTTATATCTTTGACACTTCACATCCCGTGGGTAATTAAATGACCTCTCGGGGTGTAGGTCAAATGTTAGCGCCGTTGTTGGGGATAGTAGTTCTAATTTTATTGTTAGCTTACAGAACTAGTTGATAGAGTTATTTGTGCTTTCTTTTTCTTGTTGTGTTTTTGTGTGTTTGTTATTTTCTTTAGTTGGTATTGATTGAGTTCTTGGTATCAACTGAGAACACTTGCACTACAATTCCATTTTTTTTGTGTTTTCTCTATTTTTTTTTTATTTTTTTTTAAAAAATAATGTGAAGAAAAGAGGCTCAACAAGTGAGACTTTGTAGGATATGTCACTGAAACCACCATATGGAGTCTTGCTCTTGGTTGAGAAAATATGAGAAAGAGGTAGGAGTTGTTGGTTCCCAAGGCCAACAGGATCGAGACTGGTATCTATACTATAATTCTCCCAATTTGGGGTTAAGTGGTAACCCGAATTCATGGTATGGAGATGTATCAGGAAGCCAACACTTTGAGTTAGATAGTTGACCTTCACCAACCTATACAATTCTCCAAAACCAATCCCTAGGATTAGTTCCCAGTCTGAGAGTGACTAAGTGTTACAAACCTTAGCTAACTTGTAGAAACACTAAGTTTCAACATGATTATATGGTAACACTGGGGACTTGGGAGTTCCTAAGTCAGAGTATGGAGAAATGTTTCAAGTTATAACTAATGAGACCAAGAGGCATGGATTACTCAAATCACAAGTGCTTAACGACATTAGAGATTTGGGAACTTGACTTTTCTCAAGCATTAAAAGAGTTGAAGGGCAAGTGAGTGACTTGATGGAAAGGGTGAGTAAATTAGAAGCCCAATATTCCGAAAATGAACCATCCCTAGTTGAACTTGAAATTTTGGTAAATGAATCCCAAGGGAATAGGGAGTGTTCTATTGAGAGCTAAGAAGTTGAGAAAGGGTTTATTATACTTAATTCAACATTTTACCTATCTTCACCCTAACCTCCACCTATAGAACAAACACCCATGTTTTTGGAGCCCTTAGAGGAAACCATGGAGAAGCCCATCGAGTATGCTTAGTGATGAGACTGTTGAAGCATGTGTTTCCTTAAACAATTTAGCATACCGTTTGTTAGAATTAATACTGGAAAATATCCCCATAGGCACCGATATTTCATAGCATAGGCACTGGTATTTTGAGCCCTTGAAATACCGGTGCCTAACTGACCCGATGCAAGAAAGTAGTTTTATAGACACCAGTAGGTGGTACCAGTGTTGGAATCTGTATTACAGCATAAGTATGCATTACCGGTGCTACAAATCTACATTCCAGCACTGCCTTACTTAGGCACCAGAATTTCAAGAAGTTGAAATACGGTTCCTATGGTGGTTTGAACCGGTGCTAGTAAATAGGTGTTCAATAAAAAAAAATCATCCAGTAAGAATAAACTCACCACCCAACATATGAAACCCAGAAATTCATAAAAGAACAATGAGACAAACAAAACACACAAAAAATAGATGCTCGTGTAAAAAATGGAAAATTCATAACCACAACCCAGAAGTTCATTACCTATATCTGAAAATACATAACAGGCCACAATTTATTAAACAAACTAGACCTAAAAATAGAGTAACAACATAAATTATAATAAAACCTAGAACCTAATCTCTATAAAACATAGATAACATCAACAACCCAGAACCGTGAAGGTGAGGTCGAACGTAAGGGCTGAGGTGCGGTCGAACGTGGTGGTGGCGCTGAGAGCTGGGGCACGGCGGATGTGAGCTAAACCCGCCATTTTTTTATGGAGCTTGCAACTCCAACCAGTAATCGGAGCACGAGGATATGGCATCATGGTTGGTCCAAGAGAAGGCGTTGGGGCTGGTGCATCATGGGGGCAGAGATAATGCCAGAGCACGGCATATATAAAGAGAAGAAAAAGGGCTAGAAGGTGAAGTGATGGATACAACATGCTCGAAGGTGTGAAAATGGAGCGTGTCGATGGCTTAGAAGCGTCGGAGAGAGCGGCGGAGGATCTGGAGGAGCCATTGCGAATTATCATAGTGGAGGAAGTGAGGGTTATTAGGAGAGGAGGGTTTTCCGTGATTAGGGGTTGGGTGCTCTAACTTGGGTCAAGTTGGGATTTTTTAAGTACCTAGCACCGGTGTGGAAACCGGTGCCTATGGTGATCATACCAATGCTAGGTACTTCAAACATAGCTGCGTGACGCTGCTTTAAATAAGCATTTTAATTTTTTTTCTTCCCGAGCATAAAGAGAAGAAAAATATTCTAAGTACCTAGCGTCGGTAGTCTGACCGATGCCTATGATGGTGCTACCGATGCTCATAAAAATCCCTCAAAATATTGGAGTAAAATTCAAAATTTTCATTTTCCCGCACAGTAGCCCCTGTATGACTGAAAAACAATGCTGCTGCTAGTTTATTTTTCCCTCTAAGTTAACTTTTTCATTTTCACAATTATGACCATTAGAATAAATTTGGAGGAGAAGAATCACAAAATTGGATAAACCAAAATACAATTAAATAAGAGATAATTACGTTATTGAAAAGTGGGCTTCAATGGGTGAAAGGAAGAGCTTGTAATATAATTCATGGAAAATAACACTATGGGCCAAAATTGTGTCACCTCATTACCCATTGCTCCAAAATACATGATTTTTGTTATTCTTGCCTGAACATAGAAATATAAATAAATAAAAAAATTGGGTGAAATATTGAAAAGAGATAGTATATGTTCTAGAGTAACTTATGGTTGATTACGTGGAAGTTACAAAGTGAAATCGGAAAGGATTATGCATATGTTCTTGTGCTCGATTTTTGATAAATACTCCCTTACATACATGGAATATACAACGGGGGTGTTTAGGGTAGCATCATGTTTGAGTGGATTTCAATTTTGAGTTACGAGTAAAATTTTTTTATACTTTTTGCACTTAGATCCATCCAAGAAAGTTGAAGTCGTCGAATCAAAAAATGGTAGAACCGAAAGGCAATTTAATAATATATGATCGCAACTCTGCAATTTGGGCGTGTATGGGTGAACGGAAGGATCTCGAAAGTCAATATTGATTTCTTCTATAAATTCTTGGAAAATTACATTGTGGTCTGAAATTGTGTTACCCCGTTACCCATTGCTCCAAAAATACATGATTTTTGTTTTTTTTGCCTAAATATAGAAATATAAAATAAATTATATGTTTGGTGAAACACTGTAAAGCGCTAGTACATGTTTTAGAGTAACTTATGGTTGATTACTTGGAAGTTACTAAGTGAAATCAGAAAGGATTATGGATATATTCTTGAGCTATATTTTTTTTTATAAATATTCCCTTACAGAAATGAAAAATATAATGGGACTGTATAGGGTAGACTTTCCCCCTCCCGAGGTCGCTAATAAATGTTCTTTTTACGGGAGAATATCTACTAATTCGAGAGGGGACCGTGATCAAAATAAGAATTTGTTTGTTACTCCCGTTCCTACTACTAAACTACCAAGAATGGTAGATAGTGGCAAGTACGGGGTCGTCCACAAAGATGCTAGAAATATAGTAACCTACTAAACACAACCTTGGTTGGGTTGTCAACCAACCACGTGTTAGGAATAAACAGTGTTGTGAAAATAACCAGTAGGGAAGGATTTTCACCTATCAACTACAAGCATGCAATCAACGGAATAAACAGTATAAAAAAAGTACTCGAAAAATATTTGTGTAACATTGTTGATATTATTTCGATCATCGACTTCATCAAATACAAGAACTTAACCCCATTCTAGTTTGTGTCACGTGGCGCGGACAATGGTCAAAACTTCCCCATATCTGTCACATAGATATGCGCATAAAAAATCTTCAATCATCCTAGCCTCCGCAACTAGGGGAGTGTAACAACAGCTATGTCACATTGCGCAAATCTGTTTCTCCCACGTATGAGTAAGTTCTGGGTGGAACACCATGAACGAAACTACCCATAAGCCTAGAAAGGCAAAGGAAGTAGCCGTCTTATCGATGGCTTCTAGGATTAATAAAATAACCCTAGTATGCTACCTACTCTATCTCTACCCGCAACCCTTTTGATTTTTTTGGTCGGCTAACTAGATGCATGTTCGATCGTGACGATTAATCATATGAATCTCCTTGCGTAGACTCTGGATTGCGAAATATTGGATATTTAATTCAAATAGGAATCTCGCCCAACCACTTGAATTTCACGAATTGCAGCGCCTAGCCCGTAGGGTACACTCAACTCGGCATATAAGCGTCTAGCCCGCAAGGTACACTTATAAGGTTTCTCTATAAACGTCTAGCCCGCAAGGTACGCTTACAAAGGAAATTGATACTTAAATAGCTTGCAGGTTTAAGCAACATTGAAGATAATGAGAATGTCTCAAAAGTATGAATATATGAGTGATACAAGTTGTTAATGATCTAGGCCAACCCTCTATTTATAGAGGTAAATTCGGCCAGTACAAATAGAAACTGAAAAGAATAATGGCAATTTTAAGAAGCTAAAACCATCTCTAACTAAACTACCTAATCTAAATATAAATAATTACTATATTCA
>JAULKK010000006.1:9116545-9135631 GCA_032355705.1 Rubia peregrina
TGACAGACATAGACGAAGCCATGGCACAGGCTGTTGATATTGGGGAAAATGATGTGAGAAACTCATTTGTTTATATTCAGTAGTGTTTTTTCTTTTCCTATTGTGTCAACTGTTTTTCTTCTCTACCACCAGGATGAGGGGCAGGAGGGTGAGATGGAAGCTGATGATGTGGCCCAAGAAAAAATCTTGCGTAATTGGAGTGTTCTGAAAACTAACCCAGCGCCTCAGAAGTCTAAGGTGAATTTATGTTTCAATTTCTCCATCTTGTTCGCACTTGCAATATCTTTTGTTTTAATTATATTGTGTGAATTAGATACTGTTAATTTCTTAGATGTTTTGAGGGGATACTTGCTGTTTCCAATGCTAATCTGTTAGTAGATTTTTGTTATATCTTGCCTGAAGACATGGCCCAGGCTCACTCATTTGAGGTGGTTGCAATAGAAAAGATGCACCCCCTCCTCTAGAAATGGTCCACATATTATATGCCATTAGGCACTTTAATGTAAATTAACAAGCATCTTTGTTTTTCTTTATATTATGAATGGTCTAGTCAACGAATTACAGTATGAACAGGTCATTGAGTCGGATAGGATAAAAATAGATGATATCATCATGGTGTCCATGTAGTTTAATATGATCAAATGCTGATGAAAATCATGTTATAATAAATGCTCATGACCGTTTTGATCAGCACAATTATATATGTATATATATTTTATTTTTTTTGATGAATTGTATATTTTACAGAATATCAAAGCAACAAATCCATGTTTAGGGGGGCCATCTCTCTAAGCCCCTTACAATCCATCTACACCTCCTTTCGGTCCATTTACATCTTTCTTTTACAGCCCAATTCAAACCCTATTAAACGCAAGACATAATTACAAAACAAAATCACAGCATTTTACTCATTTTACTCCTCCAATGCTAAGTTCATCAGGTTCATTAACCTGGCCTTCTGCTCCTTCCTTTCCCTCCACTCACATTCTGTTCTCACCTGATAGATCAGTGTTTCTTCCTTCAATTCTCGTTGTGCAAATATTCTTCTGTTCCTCTCCAGCCAAACACTGTGGAATACAGTAGCCAACATCCCAATCATCCTCCCTTTCCTCCTTTTTGTACACAAAAACATTAACTTTTTAAGTTGCCTCAGTGATGCACATCATTTAAGCTGCAGCCAGTTCTACCACCTTCCTCATGTACCTGCATTATAAAAAAAGAGGTGATGGGCTAATTCCTACTTTTCTCCACACATACAACAGTCCGATTGAGATCCAATGACACCATAATTTTGCAGTCTATCTCTTGTTGATAATTTACCATGCAAAAGCATCCACAAAAAGAATTTATGCTTTGGATGAACTTTCTTATGCCATATGACTAATGCATTTGCTTTATGAGTGCACTCCCCCTTCATCAAGTTGTACATCTCACTGATTCTTAGTTTGCCTTTCTGATCTGAACACCTCCACATTTCATTGAATAATCTGGTTCTGAGACTTAGTAGCACTTTCCATAGCCAGCTTTGTGAGTCATTCATTTTGCAATCCTGGAATCTTTTCTCCTTCAGATTAATAAGCATTTAACCATTTTATCCACAGAATGTCTATCTTCTTCTCTATATCCCACATATGTTGACACAGAGCAGCCATATTCAATGTAGCAGGATCTCTTATCCCCATACCTCCATGTTTCTTTCCCCTACAGATTGCACTCCAAGAAGCTGCATTAAACCCTCTTTCTTCTTCTTCCCTTCCCCACAGAAAACAGGTACAAATTTTAACGATCTTGTTGTGAACACTCTCAGGAACCTTCATTATATTTCCCCAAAACTCTGTGATACTCATCAAAACAGAGTTGATCAATTGCAACTTACCAGCATGTGAAATATTTTTTGTACCCCAAACTTTGATTCTGCTCCTGACTTTCTCAATTAAGCCTTCGCAGTCTGTTTTGTCCCCCATTACTGTAGAAAGAGGGAGCCCTAAATATTTTATAGGGAAACTCCCCTTTTTCACTTGTAAAATAGAAACTAACTCAGCCTGTTCTTCTTCATTCATTCTTGAAAACACTACTTTTGATTTGGTTTTGTTGATCCCCAAACCAGTTACCATCCTGAAATCTTCAAGCACAGTTGTACATTCTCCACATATTTTTTGTTAGCAGCACAAAATATCAGTAGATCATCTGCAAACAGTAAAGAGTGAACACCTGCTCTTCCACATCTTTGATGATAATCAATCAATTTCTTCTCTAACGCCCTGTTTAACAGCCTAGTCATGTACTCCATACACAATACAAACAACAAATGAGACATAGGATCCCCTTGTTTAACCCATTTCTTTGCAACAAAACTCTCTGTATAACTTCCATTTAGTGATAAGTAGTAAGTTGAACCCCTTATACACCTCAGTATCCAATCAATCATTTTACCAGGAAAATTTAAAGCACTTGGCCAATCATTCAAAAAATCCCAGTCAATGCTATCAAAAGCTTTACTTATGTCTAATTGCATCACAAAGTTAGGCCTCGTATTTTCATTTTTGTATCCGTGGAGCAATTCTTGTGCTAACAGAAGGTTATGTGCAATATGCCTACCTTTTATAAAAGCACTTTGGTTTGTGCTTATAATATCAGGTAGTACCATTCTCAACCTAGCACATATGACTTTAGTAATCAACTTATAAACAGTGGAGCAGCATGCTATTGGTCTGTAATCAGTACATACCTGTTGCACAACTATTTTTGGTATCAAGGCAATGACAGTACTACTGAATTCAATTGAAATTTCCTCCCATTCAAATAATTTTTTTACTGCATTAACCACATCCTTTCCTCCTATATACCATGTGTCTTTGAAGAACTGGCTGGTAAATCCATCCTTTCCCTGACTCTTTGATGAATATATCCCTTTTAAAGCCTGCTTAATCTCCTCAGCACACACTGGTTGAATCATCTTAGCTTGCTGACTTAGGCTCAGCTTCCCACCATAATCTGCAATACTTTTGTCAAGTTTCCTTGTTTTGGTTTTGCTTCCCAACTGCTGCTTAAAATGTCTCACCAATTCAGCTTCAATTTCTCTTTGCTCTGTCAACACTTCATCTCTAACATTGAGAGTTATGACTTTATGGCCTCATAAAATAACTTAGTTGGCCTATCCCCACCACAAAGCCATTGCAGTTTTGATTTCTGTTGCAGGAATCTGTATTCTGCCTCTTGTACTGTTTCTAACTCTTTTCTGGCCTTAACCTCTTTCATATTTTTCCGGTGATAATGGATCATCATTCAGTTCCTCAAGTGCTGCCTTCCATTCCTTTGATTTCAACTCCACCTTTCCCCCAATAGCCCCAAATTCTCTCTTGTTTAGTCTTGTGAGAGGTCTATGTAAAATGTTTAACACTACAACCAGGTCATCAATGTAATCCACTTTTATACTATTCCACATGTTTCACTGTACCCTCAAATAAAGGAGAAACACATATTAAAATACTTGAAGAGTCTTCTGGGCTTTTTAACTCCTATATCAAACCTGATTATAAGTGGCAGATGGTCTGACATTGCTTCATTTTTTACTTCACAGACTGCTTTCTCCAGTTCTCTACCCCATAACAGATTCACCATTTCCCTATCCAACTTGCTTATAACTCTTTCAGCCCCTACTCTCCTATTATTTCATGTATACAAGCTTCCAATAGTGTTTGGATTTCCTCCAGTTCTAAAGTTTTCACTGTTTGTTGAAAGTCCTCTTTCTCTTTCTCCTCTACATGCAGACCTCCAATTCTATCATTGAATTCCCAAAGGAGAATTATAGTCCCCAACAATCAGCCATGGTTTGGCTCTACCATCACAGCTTTTCAGAAATTGCCACAAAGGTTCTCTTCTCTGTACACAGTGTTAAAAGCATACACTATAGTGCAAAAACAGCTTTTCCTGTGCGCTTTAATCAGTGCCTCCAAATCCATCTACTGTCTTCCTCTGCTCAGAGTTTTTACTTCAAACTGGTCCATTCTCCACATCACCCAGATTCTTCCACCAACAGCCACATCCACATTTGTTTCATACTCCCAATTTAACCCAATGCTCTTCCACACCTCTTTTTCTTTTTTGATTTTTGTCTCTAGTAACCCCAACAAACCAATATTGTTCTGCAAGCAGATCTTCTTGATTATACCATGTTTACTAGGTTTATTTAGTCCCCTTACATTCCATATCAGCCAATTACTTTCCATCAAGAGGTTTATCCTTCAATTTTCCTTCCCTTTACCACCATTACTCTCAGTTTCCAGCCTTACTGTTGCAGCTACTTCACCATGATTAGTTAGTTCCCCCATTTTCCCTTCAACTTCATATTTCTTTTCAGTCTCTTTCTGTTTTACTGGTATGTACATTTTCCAGTTTCTTTTTACCTTTTCCCTTTCAGTTTCTGCCTTTCCTCTACATTCACTTTTGCAGTGACCAAGCTGGTTAAATTCCATGCATTTCACTGGTTTCCATTCATAGATAACCTTCTGCTGCATGATAACTTTACGTTCATTCAGATACACCACCTTTTCAGGAACATCATCTCCTATCTCCACTTCCACCATAATCCTTGCATATGCCAATCTATCTTTTTGTTGAGTAGCTCTGTCTAGACAAATTGGCTCTGATACCCGGGTATGGTAATGGGTCATTGTACCCGTACCGGGTACGTACTATGTACAGATTCAGGGTGGGATTTGGTCTGGGGACGTCCCCGGTATGATTTGACTTTTTGGGTACTTTGATCGGGTATGGGTACGGTCAAGATGGAGGGTACGGTTTGGGGTACATTGTACCCCATTAAATATGAATAAAACAATTAAAATTATAAATAAGAAAAAAGTAAAAGTTGAAAAATAGAGAAAAACCCTTCGTTCACCGGACTTGGAGAAAGAGTTTATTGTTGAAAATTGATGTTTTTCATTCACTTTTCATACTTATTGTTATGCTTTTCGTTGATTTGGACGATGAATTTGATTTGGTGTTTGCTTATTTTAGTCTTATTGTTTAAGGCATCGAATTATAATCTTGTTATGTATTTTTTTATTTGCTAATTATTATTGTAACTATTAAGTTTAAACTACATTTGGATTTTTCATTTACTTTAAATTGTTTACAATATAAAATTATATTATTTTTGATTTTAAAATGAGTAATTATTAATAATAATATTAATATATATATTTTAATTTTTATTTATAATCGTAACCATTTTGTACCAGTATCCCCTAATTTTTAATTTATCGAATCCTGTACCCGTACCCGTACCCAGAATCGTACCGGTGCTACTTAGCAAATTGGTATACCAATAGGGCTTATAATCTGACAGATCAGCTTTGGTTGCTAATGTGCTGTAGGTTGGTTAGGTAACTGTATCCAAACGGGGATTTTACTAGGCTCAGAGAAGTCAAAATCAGCAGACCATGGTTTAACTATTATAGGTTTCCCATCAAAAAACACTGTACTAGCTTCAACAATTTCATTTTTAACATCCAGACTCATCTGTTTTTAACATGTAAACACTCCTATCAGCATCCAGCATCAATTCTTCCCCCTTTTCTACTCATTCACCCCATGAGAGCCTTTTACCATCTTTAGCCGTAGAGCATTCTCCCTTCTCTTATTTCTCCGGATTGCTCTTTCCTGGCAGCGTCAGCCCAATGAGTTCCACATCCTCCACAACTTGTTCTGTTAATCCTTCTATCTCCTCTGCTGATTTTAGAGTATCTTTGCTCGCTCCTTTTTCACCACAGAAGATCCCTTTTAAACCTCTCTGATCCCTTCTCGATTTTTCTCTAGTTCAATTGTCTCCTCTTCATCCTGATTGCCAACCGGACCACTATTTTCTTCCCCAGATTCCTCTTCCCCATCCTACCCATGGGTGGCGATGTTAGTAACACACCAAGTTAAAGGAGAAAAAACCGGCGTTGAAAACACATAGTTCGAGGTGGATTCGCCCGCAGTGGATGAGAGAGAAACTAATTTAGATAGAATTTTCATCATAATTATATTAAACGGGTATTAAACACCAAATTTGTCACTAACACGTCAACAAGAAATTTTGGTCCCATGAGTTGACATTTTGTCCTAGGCTTTTTTTGAAGCGAGCCTCTTGGTCTCCCTTAAAAATATCCATTTACTTTAGAGACTGATTTGTCCGTTGTTTTTCAATAATGTGCCTTCATAGTTCATAGTCCCTTGAATTGGAAGCAAACCTTTTCCTAATGCTTACAAATGAAACCCTTAGATTTTCATGGAAAACTCTCATTTTTTGGATTTAGTTTTGTAATTGTATATTAAGTTAATAGCAAAACAGGTTCTTAGACTTGAGTTGTGATGAATTTGTTGGTCCGCATATTGATTTCTTGGTATTGTCGTTTATGACTTATGACCATGCATTATTTTCACATGTGAGAGTACCATCCACCGTGCTGCAATTAATTTGCTCATGGATTGTGAGCAACTAGTTGGAAATTTATGTACTTGTAAACTTCCTATTTCACCCCTCATTGGAAGAATATGCACTTCGTATGAAAACTGGATGGATTTTGGGTGGGAACCTTAAATATTATCCTTTTAAATGTCACGGACTAAATGGTTCAATTTGTCTACATGGGAACAATAAGCTAATTTGTCATTTTTGGGAGGGGAAGTTTTAGTATCCAACATGGGCTCAATAAAAAGGGACTAGAACATCACTTTTTTTAATGTGACAGACCTACATTTTACCTCTATTTGAGTGATTAAAATGCACACTTGCTGAAGAAGCGACCATTAACATTTTACCTCTTGAATGAAAAGGTGACATAAAGCATACGTTAAGCAATTACTCCCTCTGTTCTACATAATATGCCCTATTTCTAAACCCATATTTGTAACAGAAGTAAGACTCCTCATGTGGAACGGAGGTAGTGTATACTAATAAAATTTCGTACTCCAGTTAAACACAAAATAATAAGTGAAAGAATGTAAAGTTAATGTAATTTTTGGGGCTAGAATTCTGAAGTTAAAACACATGGTTTAGGCTTCAATATCATAAAAAATGCTGTTTTTCAATAGAAAACCTCATCAAACAATCATATAAGTCTAGATTTAACTGATTTCTGGTCAGACCGACCGCCGGGCTGCTTTTGTTTTCAAATCACTGCATTATGTCTTGGCAATTCCTCCAAAACCCCTCCTGCCTTATTTGGTGTCCATTTATTAGTGTCTTACTTTTATTTTTTGAAATAAATTGAATGTGAAATAATATAAAAATAATTTTTCGTCCACATAATTTTTATGCTATTTAAAAATGACTTTTTTTTTTGTGGTTTGACAGGTATAGAGGGTACTTTATTTTCATATTTATATGGTTTGTTTGTGTTTTTGATCATTTGTGGGGCACTGGGAAATGGCTTGTTTTGAAGTCACAACTTAAAGTGTTGGCTATTCCTTGCAAATAGTTTCAGCGAATAGGATTTTTGTTTTCCTTGGCAGCACAGATGGATATCTTTTTAATAGTTGGATCCATTCGGAGATCAATTTTATAGCAATTGTCAAATTAATTTTAGTAGTGGTTAGTTGGTGAACAATTTTTTAGCAAATACCACTTAGATCATGATTCTATGCATTGTTGTACATTTAGATAGCTTGTAACACTTTGGTGCCAAGCTATCTTTTAACAATGGCTAAAAAGGAAAATAAATGAGAACATAATAGAGGGTTGCAGCAGATCTGGTGGCAGTGATGATGATTAACTACTACTGTGGATGAAAATGGAAAGCTATTGAAATGTTTAATGATTCTATTGCAATCTTACATAATCTGATGAAGTTTGGTTGAAGTAAAGATCGATCTTTGAGGTCCTTGGGTCAATCAACTTGATTTTAACTAATATAATATTTAGTCCATTCATTCTGAGTAATGGGATTACATTTCGGTCTTGAGTCACATATACCTAATTTGGTTGCCTTCATGGTAAACACTTTATTCATTTGGCAAGGCTCAATGATAACTCACCAACTTACTCCTGTTGGATGATCAAGCTTAGCAATTGATAGTGTAAAAATCGAGATAAAAAAACAATACCAACATAGTCAGCAGAAGTGTCCGTACTGTTATGATTTCATGAAATCCTGGGACAAGAAATACAGCCACACATGTTTCAATATTAAGCAAAAGGATGAATCTTACGTAAAGAAAACATGAATCATATTAGAAAAAGTCAAGTAACAAATTGGATATATGGAACTTCACTCTAGTTCCATCCTCCACTGAACTAGTTTCTTCTTTTGATGTTTCTTGGCTTTAAGCTTCCTTCAGATAATGGCTTTCAGCTTCTATACCTTTGTGTATACAGAGCCCCTGAATGTGTTTTTTTGTGGTACAAAAGTGAGAAATGTGATTGGGTCATGTCACTCAATCTGAGCTTGATTCAGCCTGGATTTGAAAAGCCAATGAAAGTGGTCCGGCATTAGGCTAGCAGTATATCATTGCTGCCTGGTCTTTTTTGGCTTTACATTCCATCTTTCTGTCATTTCAACTCTATTTTGACCACCTTCATGCTTACGCTATTAGACACTGTAGCGTAATATAATGATAACAATACTATTGACTACGGCTTACAACCTCTAGTCTTATTTTTTTTAGTTATTGGGTAATCCTGCTTGACTGGCTATTCTTTGATCTTGTAGTTGTCTTAGTGATAGGGACCATTTATGTGCTGATGTTATATTTTCACCGTTCATACGAGCATACTATTTTTCAGGGCAGATTCTGTAAATTTCTTGTTAGGTTTTCATTTTGGAAGTCTAGTATTTTTTTTATTGCGATGACTTAGTTGATCTGATTGATTCTATCTTTATTCGTGCTGAAGGGAGAAAAATTGATCCCTGTTAAATGCCCAACTATAATGTTTGTGGTAATCGTTCCCAATACAAAGTTATCTGTTTCCACTCAACATATTCACATATTATGTCAACAACCCCATCAGGTCAAGACGATAGACCCATAATTTGTGTTTGGTTGAAGACTGACCTAAGACTATATCATGCATTGAGAGTGGGGTAAGAATCTTAACAAAAACTGGATGTAGAAGGGCTTTTGAATCTGGGAAATGTATGGAATGGTTTGGGGGGTGATTGGTGAGTGTTTTCTTTCTTTGCTTTCGAGTGTGGGGTTTGCATTGCGAGGAGGATGTGGAATACGGTACAAAGTGTGATGAAAAGTCAAAAGTCGAAGCTAGTTTTTGGGTCAGTTGGTTCACTGCACCTTATATCTGTCATCAAGTTTTTTTTTGACGTAGAAAGTTATCAGCATCCTTGTTGCTGAGAATGATCTTGAGCTTGTTTCATTTTTTTCATCTTTATGTCGAGGGCTGAGTATGGCTGATTCTATCCATAATGTGGCTTTTCTAAGCCATTAATTTTGCTGAGCTCATGTTTGCAGGATAAACCCAAAAAGAATAACTTGTCGTTGGAAGAAGCTATAGTTGATTCTGAGAACCTAACAGATTTCCTTATGGACTTTGAAGAGGACGAGTAGTTCTGTCCGAAAATTGGAATTTTGTTGAGAAACATCAGTATCTAGACGAAAGAGGAAATGGTCTATCTGTGTAGCTGCATCTGTATCTTTTACCCTGAGACATCAACCCATTTCTGACAAGAAGAGAATTCTGAATTTTCTCCTACAAAATACGGTAAAAATGTATCGTTTATCTTGTTTATAATGGAAACTATGACTCTATGGGCTATCTAGACTGCTGAACAGTTGCTGTTGAATTTGAGAAAAATGGTGCTTAGCTTATTTTTCTTCTTGGTTATAGCAAGTATTCTGCTGCTACAATCTTTGGATGCTGTCTAGAATGGCCATCCTCAGGTTGAGAAGAATCCAGTTTTCCCCCCTTCTGTAAAACTAATGTTTGCCACATGGAAGACTACAACAACGACTCAAAATATCACATCCGGCAAAAAGGAAATAAAAAAAAAGAATATAGATTGATGATGGCACAAATGAATGACGCACAAATGATGATTGCACAAATGAGTAGTTTACAAATTTTAATCATTACCTGGAAATTTGTACTTTTTTTGATAGGTTTTCTGCAATGGAAAAATGTTAAACTCCTCAGAAGAAATAAATATCTGACTCAAAAAGTACCAGTGGAAGAGGAAGGTACAAAGAAAACTGAAAGTTCCAGAGGAAACTGAAAGCACGTCAATATAACCTTCCCTCATTGTATCACACATTTCCTCAACTCTCTGCTTCTGCACATAAAAATTGAGACTTGAATAAAAAAAACCCTCCACGCATTAAAGCAAATATCGAAAACGACAAACAAACAACAGAAAAACAAGTACGCAACAATTACTAATTTGTTAAGTATGAATTATAAGATACATCTATATTCTATATTTCCCAGATTTCCTGACCCGATTGCTTACTAATTTGTTGAGTGTGAATTATAAGATACATCTATATTTCCCAGATTTCCTAACCCGATTAGAATATCAAATGTAAACAAATTTCTAACTGTATTTGGATTATTATACATCCAGCTGGAAACAAATATCTGATATCAGAAATTTGATATCACATTATTGATTTCTTAATTATTTAACCAGTTCAATATTCAAACATTACTTCATTTTTAGATTTAATGAAACTTTCTTTCACCACAATTGTCAGCCATAAAACTGATAAGATATGCATTACTGAACAATGGCAAAAGATTAGATCAAACAATGGCTAACACTGATTTCCTTGTGAAATTCAGTAATGCATCAATCCAAGTCCTAAGTAGGCTCACATCTGACCACTCCCCTCTCCTGCTAACATATAAAAAATCTCAATCACCTCAGGCCAAAGCCTTTAGATTTCAGTCAATGTGGATAAGGAGGCCTCAAATTAGGGAAATATTCTCAGATTCCTAGTCTAAAGAGCTAAATGAGAAGGGCATGATAGGATTTAGTCTCAAACTTAAGAGGTTAAAACAGGATCTAAAATTGTGGAACAAAGAACATTTTGGGAATCTGTTTGAAAACATAAAAAAATATGAAATCAAAGTTCAAGAAGAAAAAACCCTATATGACACCTTAGATTCCAGAGAAAACCTCAATAAACTAAACCAGTCTATATTGCAGCTCTTAGAAAGATTAACTGAGGAAAATGACTTCTGAAAACAAAAATCTAGACAAAAACGGCTTAAGGAAGGTGATCTCAACACCATCTTCTTTCATAATTCAGTCAAAGATAAACACAATAGGCTCAGAATAAAAAAAAATGAGAACATCATGTTAACAGAGCAGAACCAAATAGGAGCAGCTGCTGCCATCTTTTATCAAAATATGCTTTCGAGGATACTAGAGACATATCAGGAGCTATCGTAACCCACTTCCTCACCTTCATTCCCTCTACAATCACTCAGGATGACAACATCACCCTACTAAAGTCAGTAGAGATGGAAGAACTCTATCACGCTGTGTTCAATTTAGGTGAACACAGCTGTGGAGGACCAGATGGTTTCAATGTGCAATTTTATAGATGGGTTTGGGATATAATAAAACTAGATTTGCTAACCCGTGTCAGAGAGTTTATGTGTGGAGTCCTTATGCCTAAAACTATCACCAGCTCCCTCATTACCTTGTTTCCAAAAATCCAAACCCCAGCTCTATTCTCATATTTCAGACCAATTGACCTAGCGAACTTCAGCAACAAGGTAATCTCTAAAATACTTACTAATAGGATTAACTCATTGGTCAGTAAATGTGTATCAAATGAGCAATCAGCTCTCATCAAAGGTAGAAACATTTCTGACAACATTCTTATGATGCAAGAAGCAGTTAGAATGCTTGATAAACCAACTCAGGGTCTTAATGTTATAGCCAAATTGGACATGACCAAGGCATTTAATAGAGTGTCATGGTCAATACTCAACTCCCTACTCCTAAAGTATGGATTCCATGGACATTTTGTGAAGCTCATCATGAACAACATAAAATCGGCATACTTCTCAGTTCCGGTCAATGACTGTCCCCATAGATATTTCTCTGCCTCAAGGGGTCTCAAACAGGGAGACCCCCCTCTCTCCTACCCTCTTTAATTTCATCACATAACTGCTTAACCGTTGGTTAAAGGCTATGTGTAGGGTAAACTTATTGGATCCTTTTCAGTCCCTGGTAATAACTTTAGTTTATCCCACTTATCATATGCAGATGATACGTGATCTTCTTTAAGGGAACTAAGAAGTCTTGCACTAACCTTATAGAATTATTGAAGTAATACCAGTTAGCCTCGAGTCAGAAAGTCAATTATCAAAAGAGTTCTTTCTATGTTGGCTCTAAGACTAGCTATGTGACCAAAACTAGAATCCATTCACTCACTAGAATGCAACAAGGATCCTCACCCTTTAAATATCTGGGAGTAAATATTTACAAGGGAAGGAAGATGAATGTGCACTTCAATGAAATTGTAAAGAACATTAACTCTAGAATTTCTCACTGGAATAATAGATGGTTATCTCCAGCAGGTAAAATAATCCTAGTTAAGCACACTCTAGCCTCAATTCCCATCCATATATGGAGTGTTATGTCCCATACTGTCCATATCATAGAAAAATTGAACTTATTTTCAATTCTTTTATATGGGGGGACACAACAGATGAAACAAATAGATATTGGAAGACATTCTCCAAAATGAGCTATCCATTCTCAGAGAATGAGCTGGGATTTATATGCGTACAGGATTTCATCACAAGTTTCTCCCTAAAACTGTGGTGGAATATGCAGCTGGGAAATTCCATTTGGTCTAAACTCATATGGTCTCTTCCTAAATCTGACCGCAGCTCAGATGCATGGAAAAGAGTGTGCAAAGTGTCTTATGTAGCTTCCCCAAAACACTAAAATTTTGGTAGGAAATGATCAGGTGAGCTTTTGGATAGCTGGATGCTTGGGTCTGGGCAGTCTGATAGACCATTGGAACCATGACATGGACATTTATCTGCCCTATCTAACTGTAGCTCAATTCCAGGATAATACGACACTACGCACACAACACCTAGCCTTAGGTCTACCATTACATATCATTCATAAATAGCAAGTTCCAATTGCCTTGTATGATCATAGTGATCAGATGATATGGAAGCATTCAACCATAGGTATGTTCTATATAATTAGTGCTTATTAATTGATCAGGAGGAAAAGAAACAAAGTTCCAAGCCTGGAAAAGGTATGGTCTCATATAATTCCTCCAAAGATCTCATTTCTTATCTTGAAATTATTAAATAGCTGTCTCCCTTTCGCTGAAACCTTGAACCGAATAAGCATAGTTTCAGTGCACAAATGCCCTTACTGTTAATCTATGGACACAATGAACCACTACTTAAATCTATGTTTTGTAGCAAAATCTATTTAGGCTTATATTTTTGGTTTGCTGGAAATAACACTTGGATTTAAAATTCATATATTTGAGAAGCTTTCCAGCATCTGGTCTTACCCCTGCAGATCCAAAACCAAGATGAATATCATATCTGTAGCTACTTCAGTCACATGCTGGATAATATGGAAAGCTAGATGTAGTTTCCTATATGATAAAAAGGTTCTGAATATACTAGGAATGAAGAAGGAACTTCTCCATACTCTAACTAATATTTTCAAAATCCATCTTCAAAAAAGAATTAATGACTACTATGTGCATATCCAGATAGGAGTGATGACAATGTTTATATCTAAACAGCCTAAACTGATCAAAGCCTATGAATGGAACCCCCCAGATATAGGATATAAACTCAACACTGATGCATCACTGTTTAATGTCTCCATCAGTTCAGCTGGTATAATAGTTAGAACACCAAATGATAGTCCAGCTCTTACTTCATTCAAACACCTACATGATTCTGAGTCAGTCCTCCATACTGAAATACAATCTCTACTGGAAAGACTCAAATTATGTATAGAGTATGATTTCTTTCCTCTCATTACTGAATCTGATTCATTGAAGGCCATCAACATTCTCAATTACACCCTCAAGAGCTCCATGGAAAGTCCAGAGGGATCTCTGGAAGATCCACACAATTGTTGGAGATAAGAAGGTCACTTGGAAACATACTTTCAGGTAACAAAATATAGCTGCCCACATTCTGATAAGATCTTCAATCACCCACTCTCCCACTTTCACCATTGTTCAACAATCTGAGCGCTCACAGACATTAAAGACAACAATCATGGCAGATCAATTAGGGATCCTTTCGATCAGAACTACTAGATCACAGCCCACATAGCATCATACCCCGATGACATGAAGCAAGGAAAATGCTAAAACCATCTCAATCATCATTATTTTGGAAGTCCTCATTATAAAGGACTCACTTACAGAGTTCAACTATTATTAAGCTATTTTGGTCACTTTTGTATAGTATAAATGTAGATAAATCTTATCCTATTGGACATCTGGCTGAAATTGGTTAACACAAGAGGTGAAGATCAATCTACAGGAATAATATCCAAAAGGATCAGTAAGCTAAAATACATTGACAATTTGATGTAATTATTGTGAGTTTTAATTAAGGTGTGGAGAGCCTAATAAATACCTCCCATATGCTTTTGGCGGATGTTTTGATTTAAAAAACTGATAAGATATGCAGCATAATCATTATGTCCCCATCTTCAATGTGTATGTATAAATTCAAACATATTATACCATGATAATTATCTTCCGAATTGGGACTTGGAGCATTATGGAGGAAGCATTTTGATCAAGTCTAATTTTAGTAACGATATTCAAGTCAATATGGGTGGATAAAATGGAGATAATTTTTCCTATAATTAGTGTTTTGGTCATGGGAAATTACCATTATGGCTTCCAAAATATAAATTCAAAAGTACGTATCTTGTTGGATTCATTCATTATTTTTCTCACCAGAAAACTCATATTAACTTAGGCATCGGGGAGTTTTCCTCTGGAATTTTCTGTGGCTTGTTTTTGCAGATCACTGCTAAGGACTTGGATGCGGGGTTCGATCGGATTCCAAACGCATCACTTGGCATGTCCGGTGGTACCGATTAATTTAGATTCCAATCCCTTGGTTTATGTCCACTTCTAAGGCTATTCGGATGAGTGGAAGGTTAAGGAGAAAAGGAACATGTGCGGGAGATGAGGTGCAATATCCTTAGAGAAGAAGGATAAAGATGTCTAATCCCCAAGTATTGCAAGGTGTTGAACCCGAACCACCGCCAAATCTGACAAGGCCTGGTATGATACATGTTGAAGTATCCCGTGAAGTAAGGGGGTCTTCAAGGCAACCAGAGTTTAGTTGAGAGCCTGATATAGGAGTGAACATAGGTTCCCTGCCGAATCTGCCGGTTGCTATGCATGATGATTGAGATGGAAGCTTCATGGAAGCTTTAGAAGATTCACATCTTGAAGCCTACAAAATGGCTGTTCATGTGAACCAGAGAGCAGAAGGACCAGTGTTGGCCCCGGTTGGATTACAACCAGATTTAGCACATGTGGCGCAAATGATAGCTTCGGTGGGATATCAGGTAACGCCATCTTCGGTGCCTTGGGGACATTCAAGTGTGGTACCTTCGATGTCTTTGGAGGTGCCCATGAGGCCGCTATCTCATACTATGTTGGGAATCCCGTGCACGAGGTATGTAGGGGATATGTATCACCCACGACAACAAACTTCATTTCCTGACAATAATCCAGGGTTGGTCTACCCAGAACCTTCTTCGATGCCTATATTTTCGATGGCTACTTTTCCTGAATTTGATGCTGGAAATCCATTGGTGTCTTCGATGGAGGTTTTAGGGATTTGGCGGTCCAGGATTGTATAATCCCTCTTCAGGACAGATGCCAAATGGCGTTTACACACAACCTGCCATGTATTCTGGGACAATGTGATCTTGGGTACATTCTGCTTACATGGGTCCCAACCCATGTATCAAACTCTGTATGGTGAGGTTGCTCAAACCCTGCAGCAACCTAGGGATCTACCGGTAATGGGGTTGGGGAGAGATACGGGAGATTCATTTGGAAAAGAGTTGGACAGCTTGATTGGTCTAATGGGACAGACGATGGGTTCTCCTTTTACCTTAGTAATAACCTCGATTGGATGGCCGATGGATACAAAACTTATAGAAAATCTTCCTACTTATGGTGGAGATTTGGACCCTCAAGAGTTTATGCAGACATTCCTGAGTCTTATGAATTCTGAGATTTTGACGAAAGGCTTAAGTTTAAACTAGTTTGGAGTTACCCTCGGGTGAAGACACAAGAATGCTTTAATAAGCTGCCCTAGGGTTCTTTGCATTCGTATCGGAATTTCTGCAAGGCTCTTCTTAGCCAGTATACCTAGAAGAGGAAGTTTACTAAGACTTTTCCGGAGCTATATCAAACGAAACAGAAACCTGGGAAAACTAACGAGGATTTTTACCATAGGTATGTGGATAAAAGTTAGGAGTTGTGGAAAGCACGGAAAATAAGGCAATTCAGGGATACCTGATAGAAATGCAAGATGTAGACTTGTATAAAAAGTTAACCAATAATACTCCTTGAACCCTTCAGAAACTTCAAGAGGTGGTCGAATACTATTCAAAGGTCAAAGAGGCTGCTAAGAGGAAGATAGGAGGATGGAAAGTTCGTACCAGAAAATATGAAGGAAAAGTTGAAAGTTTTGCTTGATGGCTATAGTGATGTATTATCTTGGAGTACCTCTGACCTTAGGGGAGGAGGGGTACCTTCGGATTTGACAGTTCATAAGATAAACATCGATCCTGCGATAAAGCGGTGAAGCAAAAGAGAAAAATAGTTTCTTTGGAAAGAGCGGAGATGATTAAGGTGGAAGTCAAAACATTGCTTAGTGCAAAATTTATTGAGGAGGTGTATTTACCGGAGTGGTTAGCTAATCCGATGGTTCCAAAACATGATGGTACGTGGAAAATGTGTATTGACTTCATCGATTTGAACAAATGTTGCCAGAAAGACATTTATCCTCTACCACTTATTGACAAGTTAATAGAAGCTATAGCTGGATATCAGGTGCTGGTTTTCTTCGATTCTCAAAGGGGTATCATGAGATACTGATGGCTGAAGAAGATTGACCCGTCCCCTCCCGAGTAGCTTAATCAACCAACGGGAGATCCGCCAACTAAAAACTGAGAATAGGCTAAGTGAGGTTAAAGATAGAGATTTGTATTGTGCTCTCATTCCTAATATACTACCAAGATTGGTAGGTAGTAGAAAGTATCGGGGTCATCCATAGAGATGTTAGAATCTAATAATCAACTACTCACAACCGTGATAGGGTCATCAATCCGACCACTGATTAGGAATAATCAGTGTTGGTAAAACAAGCATTGGGGAGTTTTTACTAAAATTACTAGCATGTAATTGATTATGAGGATAAACTATATACACTAGAACTTGGGGAATATTTGCGTAACATGATTAATGTCATTTCAATCATCGATTTCATCACATACAAGAACTATGAACCTATTCTAGTGTTTGTGACACATGGTGTGTTCGATGGTCAACACTTCCCCATACCTGTCACGTAGGGTGCATATGTAATCTTCCATCAGCACCATCTCCGTAATTAGGGGAGTGCAATGATGACCCAGCTTGTTGTGCATATATGAGTAGTTTGCTACATTAGCTATCTAATAAATTCATGTTTTTCATCATTGGCTAGTTTTAGTCCTTACCAAAGTTGAGTTTTCCTAAAGTTCTGGTGCTTCAAAGTGCAGTGGAAACGTGGGCTATCATCTGCCATTGTATGGTGTTTAAGCTCGAACACCACAGTTTTGGGGTTTCTCCGTTGTGCAGAGAACTGTATTTTTTTGATAAAGTGTAGGTATGTATTGGTAAGTATATATGTTAAATGGTAAAATACCTGGAAGAATGAGCTATTAGAGGATCTTTCACCAGGCATTATCATTTCATGTAAATTGGCAATGTTTAGTGATAAGTAGCATTATGAAAACAATGTGCGACGTCGGCCTTATGTTGCGGGAACATGTCGGTCTGAACCAGTGGTTAAGTCAACATGTACCAGTGATGTCGCCGGTTATTCATCTTAACCGATATACATACCGATGTAGTATCGAGGTCACAAAAAGAAACTGATATACTTCGTTAGGATATTGGTGCTGCCGATGGATGAATGTATAGGCTATATGAATTAAGAATATACGATGTCGCACACCATTTGCATAAACCGAATGACATGTGACTGAAGACCGATTTTGCATGTACTAGAGATGACAAAGGGAAAACACATAATCCCTGGAAGAATGCCACGGTATAAGGCAAAAATTACACAAAAACATCCCAAAAAATTCTAAAAATGTGTAAGAAAACTTCATAGTACATGTAAGAAAACTTAACACCCCAACAAATCTGGGTAAGAACTAGAAAATGAAAAATACAACCCATAAAAAAAGCATAGATTAAACAAGGTCAAATAAAATTTACAATAATTTAGGATCTAGAATAGTAAAATACATACCTTTGTTAGAGGAGAAAAAGAAAAGGGGTGGAGAAGCTTCAAGTGATTCGGGGGGACCCTTTATTTAGAGCTATATTGAGACGACGTCATTTTGGGAAATTGTATTGTTTGCCTCGGTGGGAGGTCGTCGCCGTACCTCTCAAAGAGGCTATTTAAGCCCTTTTGCTTACTAAATACAACTAAGTAGATAGCATGGCAAATCGGGATCGTCCACAAACACGGGGGATATTCTCAAGCGTTTGCTCATAAAATGGTAAATACTATGCTAGATATATAGATACACACATATATAAATGCATATAAAAAGGGGATTTTTTGTTTGGTTTTTCTATGTTAACAATTTAAAGACAAGTTAAACTATCAAAGCATACAATCGCTCAAAATGGGATTAAGTACGAATTACAAAGTCTTGGGGGTAATTGACTTATACTTCCACGCCTTATATCTATCTATCATTAATATATAATCTATTTAATACCTTTACTACTTGTTGTGAACATAAATCTTCCATTCCTCTTTGATTGTAGTTTACTAGAGTGAATTCAACATCTCTAGCTAAACCTCACTAATGACCC
>JAULKK010000006.1:9142414-9158980 GCA_032355705.1 Rubia peregrina
TTGCTCAAGAGGATAATCACAAAGCCGTCATTCGGTCTCGCGAGTCTTCATATGATTCTATGGCGTATGCTGCACAACGTCCTCCACCATCAGGTTCTTCGATAGCTGTTGTCACCTCAGCTGATCGCAAGAATCCACCTGCTCTCACTATCATCGCAAGGGTCATGAAAAAGATACTTGTTTCAAGATAACCAAAGTACCAGATTGGTTTCATGAATTGAACCAGAAATCCAAGAAGATGGTGCCATCACCACCGATGGCCGTTGCCGCCATCAGAGGATCGGCTACCGAAGTCCGACAACCACCGTCCCCTTTTGTCGGCATTGCCGTGTCCCCGGTCGACACCCTGCCAGCAGCCAAAATTTGCCCAGGCGACGATCACGAGAACTCTGGAAGACAGGAGGTAGATCAGCCGTAAGTGGCAATGCCCGGGAGTCGTCCGATTATGTCTGCTCTGTTGTTGATATTAATAACCCCCACTGCTATGACTACACCTGCCACGTCACATTCCTCAGGTGTTCTCTATCCTTTATCTAATTTGGTAAATTGTGATAAATTTTCTTGTAGGCATTCTAGATTTTTGGATGCAGTAACTTCTAGTGCAGATCTGACTACTTATTCTAAGGCTTTGAAGCATGCTCATTGGCGTTATGCAATGACTGATGAGATTAATGCACTTGAACGTAATCAGACATGAACTTTGTCTTCATTACCTCTGAATAAGACTGCTATTGGATGCAAATGGGTGTATCGTACCAAGTTCAAGTTTGATGGTACCATTGAACGTCACAAAGCTCGCTTGGTGGTTCTTGGAAATCGCCAAAAGGAAGGGATTAACTACACTGAGACATTTACCCTCGTAGCGAAGATGTGTTTGGTACGTCTATTTTTATCGGTTGCAGTCATTTGTGGTTGGGAACTGCATCAGATGGATGTGCATAATGCCTTTCTACATGTTGATTTGCATGAAGAGGTTTCATGATGATCCTGAGCAGTATCGACGCCTGGTGGGTCGCCTCATTTACCTGAGTATTACTCATCCTGAGCTGAGTTATTTTGTATATACACTTGCTCAGTTTATGAAGTCTCATTGTGTTCCTCACTGGAAAGCTGCAATTCGAGTCCTTCACTACTTGAAGAGTCATCCTTGTCAAAGTTTATTTCTCTCTTCACGTGGATCATTACAGTGGACTGCTTATTGTGATTCTGATTGAGCTGTTTGTCCAATTACACGACGCTCTCTTTCTGGGTATTTTGTGACGATTGGTAATTCTCCAATTTCATAGAAGACCAAGAAGCAACCTATAGTTTCTCGTTATTCTGTTGAAGCGAAGTATCGTGCTAAGGCTGTTGCTTGTTGTGAGTTGTTGTGGCTTAATTCTTTACTTTGTGACTTAGGTGTTGTGCATTCTACTCCTATGCGACTATTCTGTGATAGTCAATTTGTTCTTCACATTGCGGCGAATCTGGTGTTCCATGGACGTACTAAGCATATAGAGGGCAATTGTCATTTCGTCTGCGATCTTGTCCAATCTGGTACCATTGTTACTCGTCATATTCGCACGACTGACCAACCTACAGATTTTTTTCACCAAAGCTCTCGGACGAACTCAGTTTCATTATTTACTTGGCAAGTTAGGCATTTCTGATCCTCATGCCTTAATTTGAGGAGGAGTACTAAAGGAATAATGATTATAATGTGAATATTACTTGTAATTGTAATTCGATTTAGATTCATTTTCCTTTTCTGTAAAGTTCTTTGTACCTCTATATAATGTACCCTGGAGCATGAAAAAATAAAAAAATTATTACCCTTATTTTCTACATCTTCCCAAAGATGGTTACTCGAAAAACCAACAAAACCATCTTCTAACACTGCTTTTAATAGAGGTTTCTCCTCTAGTGCATCTACCAATAGAACTTATAAACATTTTATTGTAACCTTGGTTTAAACATGAGACGGTGTCATACTAAGAACTTGCCATAAAGAAACATTACTACTACAACTTAAATCTAACGTAACACTTTAAAAGTGTTAGTTTAACTAGGTGCTAATAATACTAAGTTGAACTTCTTCTTTTTTATGCATGGATGTACATAAAACTATAAATGCACAATCTGGATGTTCAAGGGTAATTAATACTATACACAAAAATGAAAATTCGAATCCTTTGAAATCCGCCATAAACCATGATCATATTCACACCATCAATTGAAAAGAAAAAATAATAATAATATGAAGTCTGTAAACATGCATAGAATGAATAAGTGAGTGGATTGGATATCCTGTTTCTTTGTGCTGAAGAAAAAGATTGGTTCCCCGTAAGTTGGGGGTAAGTTGGTCTTTTGCAAAAGATTTGGCCTGCTTTAGAGAGCAAGTGATTGAAGGTAAGGTAACCTCTAACTTATACCCGAAAAAACTAAAAACCAAACAAGGAAAGGAAAGAATTCCAAACATTACAAACTATATAAGCGTGTGTGTTGCCATTTCATTCCCTCTTCCCTCTCCTCCACCAGAGGTTTCTCCATTCCGTACCCCACACCCTGATCGACGGTTTCTCCATCGAAAAGTCTCTTTCTTTGATGAATACGCCTTTTGGGGTTGCAATGACATATATTCTTCTTGGATTCTTGCTCTCTTTATCAGGTATATATATATTTTTTCACTCCCATTAACATTCGCGTTTCTGGCTAATAGTTTTCTTTCTGAATCATCAGGTCTCGGTTTAGTTCGAGAGGTGGCCTGCTTAGGCATCAACTACGGTCAAGTGGCCAACAATTTGCCGCCGCCACAGAAAGTTCTTGATTTGTTGCAGGCACTCAGGGTTACAAAGGCCAGAATCTACGACACAAATCCGGCGGTTCTTGCAGCGTTTGCCAACTCCGACACGGAGCTGATTGTGACGGTGGAAAATGACATGCTGGCGACGTTGATGGATCCGCAGGCAGCTCTTCAGTGGGTAAGCACGCGAATTAGGCCGTATTTTCCAGCCACGAAGATTACCGAAATCGCGGTGGGCAATGAGGTCTTCACTGGGGACGACACCACATTGCTGTCTCATATAGTACCAGCTATTGTGAGCATTCATGCAGCACTGGTGCGGTTAGGATTTGACCAGGCCATACAAGTTTCCACTCCCAATTCTCTAGCGGTTTTGGCCGTGTCGTATCCCCCTTCCGCGGGAACCTTTTCCAGCGAGCTGAATGGCATCATGCCACAGTTTCTGCAGTTTCTGCAGAGCACAAAGGCGACGTTTTGGATCAATGCGTACCCTTATTTCGCTTACAAGGACGATCCCAACAGAATCCCTCTGGACTATGTTCTGTTCAACCCAAGTCAAGGGATGACGGATCCTTACACTAAACTCCATTACGACAACATGCTGTACGCTCAGGTTGATGCCGTGATATTTGCCATGGCTAGAATGGGGTTCCAGGGAATCCAAGTCGGCGTGTCGGAAACGGGATGGCCATCCAAGGGAGATCAGAATGAAATTGGGGCCACATTGCAGAATGCAGCCATTTACAACCGAAATATTATGAGAAGGCAGTTTGCAAGTGAAGGGACCCCTCTAAGACCGAATATGAGACTTGAAATTTATGTGTTCGCGCTTTTTAACGAGGACATGAAGCCTGGGCCGACCTCTGAAAGAAACTACGGTCTTTTTCATCCGGATGGAACTATGGCTTATAATGTCGGCCTCCTCTCAGTCTCCAGCTCCTCCTCCTCCTCCTCCTCCTCCACCAATCCTTCCTCCGCCTCTGTTTCTCTCACCTCTTCTGCTCCCAAGGTAACTATTCATCTCTTGTTTCTTTTTTCTTTTTTATATGCTACTTTTATCTACAAATTTTGTTCAAGGTTATAGTGCAGATAAAATTTTAAATTAGGGCTGGAGAATGGAAAGATGACAAAAAGATTGTCTTATCGAGTCGAGATTTGTCAACGCGTCTTTTAAATTTTGGCGTGCTCGCGAGCTGATCAAAAATCTTAACAAAAGGAAAAAACAAACAAAATGGACAACTTAGTGTTATGACGTCTAAATAAGATGTGGATTGGCGAATAGATGTTGCTCCTTTTCTGGGTTTCTATTTTGCAAACGTGGTTTGACAATTACAGAAAATAATACTTTTGAATCAAATGTATGACTATCTTTTGGGCTTTCAACTGAAGCAGGCAGTAGAAGTGCGATATCAAAGCTTGATCTATACAACGATTTTACTGGTAAAGGCTGTCCAATTCATTATGGCAAGGCAGATATAGTTGAAGAGGTGTAAATGTTTCAACATCGGCTGCGCAGTTTCTTTCCGGCCGGCAATATGTCATGCTGAAAAGTTTGAAGCCGAATTTTTGGTTACATGAATCATGTGCGCTCCGCTACATCCAAAACAACCAACAATTAAAGGTCACCTTATCTACGCCGAAATATATTCATTTTATAGTCAAAAAGACCTCACCACCACCAAGACATTGAACCAGTTTGCATTCGGTTCCCTGTTACTGTTAGCCACTACCCAAAACCTACATATATTTCGTTTGTAGACATTTATGATCTCATGCATACACAGATCAAATCATTGTATTGTACAGCTGATTGTCAAAAAATAATGAACCATCATCTTTCTTATTATATCTGTGCCTGATGGAAGGGAATATGATCTTGCATTTTTAAATTTTTTGAACCATTTGCTTGGAATAAAGTTCAACACTTTTGGACGTGGATTCCATGGATGTTGTTCCATAGATAATTAAGGCTCAACCGCTGCTTTTGTTCCCGCGGAGCTTCTTTAGTCCTGAAGACCGGCATATGCACATTGCTGAGTAAGATTTGAAGTACGATAAAGCTGAAGATAAAAAAAATTCAGACAGGTAACGTAAGAAAGTGCAAAAGTTTCTTACGCTTTTTAATCCTCAGGCAGACGGTGGACGGCTAAGGCTCGCTTTATTCTCCGTAACCGTCAGCATTAGTCAGTGCCAGCCGCTTTCTGAAAGGGGCTTTAGACTTTTCGTGCTGTGGCGATGGAATATCTTATAAGCACTTATCAATGATGTCTTCTTCTATAATACCAATCCACTCCACCCCCACCCACCCCTTCACCACCACTAGCTACATAACGAGAAGTCAAAATATTCTTCATAAGAAGGGGCAAATTAAATGAACAAGGCTTTATCTCAAATTGCATTCCATGACAAGTTGATGCAATTATAATTTTTTAAGCGGTAAATAACTTCTTGCTATGACTAAATTCCCCAAACCTCTCCAAGTTGTGTAAGACACGTAAAGAACTTTCCATAATTGATAAGGGCAATAAGTTCGACCCTTCAGTCACTTCGGAGATTTTTTTTTTCTTTACTTCTTTTGGCCCCTATTTTGATTTTTTTCAAACGAGATTCTAGAATCGCTTATAAATGTTATAAACCACATGAGGTATTTTTTTCTGTCTTCAAACATCCACAAGGAACCGCCTTTAATACTTCATAAATTTGGAAGTGGCGTTGATCGGATCGGTCTAATTTTGGAGTTATGAAATCAGAACTGACCCTCAGTCCAAAATCAGAGTAGTTTGGATGGCCGGTGATGGAGTTTCTAAAATTGGAATCGGTGTGGTTGATTCCTTCTGAATAATAATTGCGCCCAGGGCTGGTACGTGCGATCTCGACACCCCCTTTAATACAAGTAAATAGGTCCCCAGATGCTTTAGTTAGTTTTCCAGCATACAATGTGTTTTTTCTTGGGTTTTTGTGACATACCTAATATTGCTATGTTCTATCTTATTTATAATCTTCACGAGAGGGGAATTGTGTCCTCGGTTATCTCGGGTGTACACCCTCATCTCAACCAACTTATTTATTAGCAAGTACTCGGTCGGTCAAGGTGTACACTTCTGAAAAATAGGTACATAGGCACCGGTTAGAGTGTGATGGTACAAAAAATACTGGTTCTAGAAATCGTGTTAGCACCTGTATTATCATGTAAAATGATAATACCGGTGCCATTGTATACGTCTGCACCGGTAGAACTAATACAAGTGCAGAATATTGGTGTATAAATGAGAAGAAGTAAGAAATAAAAAAAATTCCAGCATCGGTCAAGGTCATACCGGTGCAAAGTACAGGTTTTATGTCAAAATTACGTGGGAAACAGATAATTCCTGCACCGGCATAGTTCTGGTACTAGTGCTGATGAGCAAAAATACTCTCGAAGTGGTATATTCCAGCACCGATTTAGAATTTTCTACCTAGCACCGACATACATATCAGTGCATGTGTATACATTTGAACTGGTAACCGTCCAACTATTGGAATATACCGATGTATGTGTGACAAGTAGGTGGATACATGATAATATTCACCGTCGGTACTGGTATGACCGTAGCACAATACCGGTGCTAGAGTGTAAATAACATGGGTAATTAAAAATTCCAGCACCGGTATTGTGTTTGGCACCGGTGCTGATGCCCAAAAAGCGTGAGAAATCGTAGAAACTCAACACCGGTTTGGAATTTTCTTCCTAGCACCAGTAACATTTCTGGTGCTAGTTTGTAAAAGCCAAGTATAACATCAGTATTTTTAGCTTATACCGGTGCTATTGGTGCATTAAATGCACATCTACCACTCTTTCTAGAGGGTAAAATGTGCAAAGATGTTGTATTTTGAGTTCATTAATGCCAATTTTTTAATGAGGAAAACATTGAATGCTCATCAATGAACTCCCTTGAAGGTACTTTATGTTTTGTTTTAATTTATCATCTATGATGGAATATGAGTGGAATGATATATTGCCATATATTCTCTGCATGTTTGATCATTGTAATGTTGCTTCACGCTCTTCATGAAATGAGTTTGTTAGCTAGTATTGTTGATTTATTGAATGGTTTTTTCATGCATTTGGTTTGATAAGGCGTGGTACGAATGTAGTAATGTAATGTTTGATGTTGATAGGGCGTGGTATGAATAAAATTATTGTTAGGATGAAAGTGTATATTTTTGTTGAAGTTTTATTTATTGCACATTGATTAAATTGTAGAGATTTACCGTGCAATCGAGAGGCTTAAGCATGTGTCAAAGCGTTAGTTTGGTGAGTGATAAATTTATTGCTTTTGTTGGGGAGTTCATGAAGCATGCATTTAGTTGTGAAAAGTGCATCATGTGTCCATGTCGTGATTGTAAGAATCGTAAGCGTACAGACGATCAAGACTTGTTCCGACTCTATTTGTACAAGAGACGGTTTGCAAAGAATTGTTTGATTTGGACCTTTCATGGTATGAAACCGCCGTCGGAGGTGGTTGAAGGTAGCAAGGGAGAATATTTTGGCGATGTCTATATGGATGACATATGTGAGGGGGTAGTGGATGAATTCAGGGGGAGGCTTGAGGTTCTACCAAAATTTCTAGATGAGATGGATACACCATTGTTTCCCGGTTGCAAGAACAAAGATACTGTCACATCATGTTTGATGGATTTGTTTAGCATAAAAGGTGTTGGTTCTTGGAGTGATACAAACATGGATAATTTTCTCAAGTGTTTGAATGAGAAACTCTCCTCTGGAAATGGTTTACAGGACAACCTCTATGATGCGAAGAGAATTGTGTCCAATGGGAATGGAGTATAAAAAAAAGACATGCATGCCCCAATGATTGTGTTTGAATAAGGGTGATTTGGAAAAGGAGATGGCTTAATCCGTATACCACGTTTCTTGTTATAAAGAAAGGAGACATGAGGGTTTGCATGAAGAGATTGTTGTGAAGGTAAGGATACGGGTCCCCGCAAAATACGTGTGGTACCTTCCTATTGTCCCTAGGCTGAAGAGGTTGTTTAAGAATGCTGAAGATGCGAAGAACATGGCATGGTACATGGATAGGGGTTGTTTTCATAATGATATCATCTGTCATCCTGCAGATGCGGATCAGTGGAAGGATTTTGACAAGATGTATCCTAAGTTTGCAGTTGAACGCATGAATTTGAGGATGGCTTTGTGTACTAATGGTATGAATTCCTTCGGTAACATTTCACCGAAACATATATCATGACCGGTTATACTTTCCATTTACAATCTACCTCCGTATCTCTACATGGAGAGGAAATATGTTTTCATGCTTTTGATGATTTCAGGTCCGAGATAACCCAAAAATGACATCGATACCTATCTAGCCCCTCTCATTGAAGGCATTGCTTTTCTGCATGATAAATGATTTTCTGGCTTATGGTAATCTTTCACAAGGAATGTCTTGTCTACGAGGAAGTAATTGATTTCAAGCAGTTAAAGAATGGTAGGAAGATCATGTATCTAGGTTATAGTAAATTCCTCCTGGCAAAGCACAAGTTACGGGACAACACAATTCATTTTATTGTGGGGGATGGAGATGAGGAAGGCACCAAGAATACTGAGTGGGTTCACCATCCACAACAAGGTGAAGAAATTAAATGTTGTTATTGGAAAAAAAGATATATTATAAGGTGCTTTCCACAAATGATGGACCCTGGAAGAAAAGATTAATTTTCTATGATTTTCCTTACTGGGTGAATTTTGAGGTTCAACATTGTTTGGATGTGATTCATATAGAGCTGCGACAGTATAATTGGGAATCTACTTAACATTCTGGGCAAGACGAGGGATAACTTGAATGCACGAACGAACTTGGTTGAACTTGGTATATGAGTTGATTTAGCTCCGGAAGTGAAAGGAAATAGGACGTACTTACCACCCACCCCTTATAGTCTTTCAATCAGTGAGAGAAAGTTGGTTTGTGAGTGTATTCAGGGATTCAAGGTACCTTCCATCTACTCTTGCTGTGTTAGTCGGGTGGTAAACGATGAATTGTATCTCAAAGTGTTGAAATCACATTATTGTCACGTCTTGATGCAACAACTCTTGCCCGTGGTTATGCGTGATGTTATGGAGGAGGCGGTGATATTTTGTATCATGCACATGTTTTTCTTCTTCAATTTCATTTATTGTAAGAACATTAGATGGAAACAACTTGATAAGTTGGAGCGTGAGGGGATTGTAGTTTTTTGTTTGTTTAAGAAATACTTTTCCCTGATATTTTTTGACATAACGGTCCACCTTTTAGTTCATGTGGGTAGAGAAATTAGAATATGCAGTCCCGTGGGGATGCATTGGATGTACCCATTAGAGCGCCACATGGGGGTCTTCAAGGGTTAAGAACATAATCGAATCCAACCCGAAGCCAGCACTTTACAGTGGTATGTCACAGAGGAGATCATTGGGTATTGCACTTCAAATTTGAGTGGGAAGACAGCACTTGGAGTTTTGCACCATGTGCAAAGTGGTGGGAATAATGGAATCCCACGGTCCGAAGGTTCACTCACACCCTTCAATGCTAAGTTGATAAAAGTTCATCTTTATGTTTTGCAGAACAATACTGAGACTACAATATATGTTGAGGAGCACATGTCACTGTTAGAATAACTCTATCCCGAATGGCTATCGAATCAAATAAAACAAGAGCATTCTTCAATGTTTCTCAACTTGTTTTATAATCGTTGCAATATGGATGAAATTCCTGCTAAACTTTGGGAGTTTGAAAAGACATCTGACTGCACTGTGAAAAGATTTCAGGCTTATGACATAATCGATTCATTTTTTAACAATGGCCAAAGACAGCAAGAGCACAACTCGGAACAGCAAGGTTTACGTGGAATCTGAATCCATGTGGCAGTCGAGCAAAAAAGAATAAAAACATATCCTCATAGTTATGGCCTTTTATGGGGTGATCGATAAGATTTGGCAGTTGAATTATGCTAAGTTTAAAGTTGTTGTCTTCAATTGTATATGGGTTGAAAATGGTAGAGGAGTCCATTCGGAGAAGCCCATGGTTTTTACATTAGTAGACTTGAATCGAGTGGGTTATGAGAATGAAAAATTCATCTTAGCCATTCAAGCTCTGTAGGTATTGAGCTTTCTTGGAATAATGTTTAGTCGTAGAGAAGAAGAAAGATGTCAAGATACCTATGGGAGGCATGGTCAGTCTCTTAGCCAAATATTTAGGACATTCGGCTCCATCTCTCTTTGCCGTGGAAAACTTAGGTTATTTGGGAACGAGATAAACTATGGCTAAGTTGGTAAGGGCCTCAATAGTTGGTACCACTAACTCATAGAATTTCTTCATTTGGTTGTACGGTGGTACCTCGGTTAGCAACTTCATGGTACTTCCGCAACCCGAACGCACAACCATCAATCACGACACCACATTTGATGACCTCTTCCTAGCTCACAATCCAAGGTTTGAGAAGGTATTCTACAATACCCTTTCGACCCCGGACATGGACATTGAGGAGGAAGATGGTGAAATTCCACCTATAGTGCCACCTACTCGAGCTAGCCTACAAGCAGATTTCTTCGACCAAATTTTGAACTTTTGGGGAACAACTCATGAGTTCAAACCAAATAGTGCAAGAGGTTGGTCACACAGTAGGAGGGATGAGCTTATAAATGGAAGATTGCAGAGTTAGGCTTGACATTATGGATGACACCATGAGAACTTGGGGAGTTAGATTGGATTCTATCGGGCGGGAAGTGAAGGAGGAATTTTCTATTGCAGAAGACAGAGCCAATCTATAGAAAAATTATTGAGAGAATGTATGCTTCAAAGTTTGAGGGCTTCCGTGACCTAGTTCCCATGGAGAGATGAGAAGGCGTGAGGCAAAGCATATGAGAGTGGGGCCTTCAGGGTCCCAAGAGTAAGTTCTTACTATTCCCCCTACTCTACTTATAATTTTTTTTACTTTTTATGATGTATTGGGGACAATACAAGTTTTAAGTGTGGGGGGGAGTGGTTGGGCACGTAGGAATTTCAACAAAGTTCCTTTGTGCCTTTTGTCATTTTTTTGCTTATCATCATGTAGTATGAAGCTCACCGTTGGGTCATTTTGTGCTACAAAAAAATATTTGAATAAATGAAATTTATATATTTATATATTTACCTGGCTAAGTAAAAAACCCTGAAAGGGTGACTTAGGCAACAGTGGGAAAATCCCAGATAGGTTGAAAAACCTATGCAAAAAGTGAGAGGCCATGGTGTGGAAAAAGGTGAGAAATGAGTAAGCATTTGTAGGAAGTTGAGTCGAAAACCCGAAAGGGCTCCTAGATAATATGAGAGAAATTGAAAAATCCTATGGTTCTCTTTGATTGTCATTTGGAAATATTTTTGGTAGAGTAAGTTAGCTTCACACTCATCTTTGTGAACTTCACCTTTTGTTGGTATGATTGGTTGGATAGATTATCTTAGCTTCTTTGGGGAGTGAGAGTTGTGAGATTCTTACATCTTTAGGGGGATTAGGGTAGTCTAGGAATAAATGTTGAATGTATTGGGGAACTCTTGGCATGCTATATTCCCCTTAGATTTTTTCTTGTTCTTGTTTACTCGAGGACGGGTACAGGTTTAAGTGTAGGGGGTTGATCTGTTTCTAAAAGCATGTGTTATTCAGTGCATTTAGCACATTTTTAGTATGTTTTGGATGGTTGATTGCTAGGTTTGGTTGGATTTACATCACAAGGGGTTTAGATATTCTTTGTTGGTTTTCTTGTCTAAGTTCTTAGTTTTGCGATTTTTTTTGGACATGATGGATGATGTTATGTCCTTACGAGCATCTAGATCCTATTTTGTGAGCTTCATAGATCGCTCGTAAGATCTTCGAAATAGAAAGCCATTTGCAAGGATGATAGTATATAGTAGAAGGTCATTCACAAGGATGGTAGTAGACCAAAGGCAATGCGCTTAACGAGGCTCCATGTCAGTCCATGCAGGTCACCCTGCACGGGTTGCATGGACCGTGTCATGGCACACGGGCCATTTTACATGAGCATGCACGGACCATGCCATCTGCCACTGGCCGTTCAAATTGAGGCTGCTAGGATTTTTTGGCCTTTTTCAAGGCCCAATTCCTTGCTACTATATATATGGACCTTAGTCTACTAGGGTTTAAGGTTAATTCCCAATTTTCATCTTCAAGAGTAGGTTAGAGAGAGAAAATACTCTTCCCTCTCTCTAGGCTCTTTTTCTTTCTTCCCTTTATTTTTCTTTTGCCCAAAAGTGTTGAATCAAATGAAATACTTGGGTTCAATGCTTAGGGAGTAGTAAATTAAATTGGGGATTATATTGGTATCCATGTATTAATTCTTATTTTGTGAGAATTCTTAGATCTACCTATTTCTATGTGTTTTGTGATTTTTGTGTTGTCTTGTTCTTCGTATTCTTGTGGATTGTATGATTGTAACACTTAGTTAGGACACATCATAGTCTACTTTCATATTGATACATTATTGATACCCCAAGGAAGGAAACCTAGATACGCTTAGGGTAACGTGGGTGTGTGCACGTAGGTCACCGAGTTAACGTTATGATCGACCATGCACTAGTAAGCCGACAAGTTGGTCCGAAGGGTTACTGGTAGAGATAGATAAAGTAGCAAACTAGGGTTAACTTTGTTACCCTAGAGCCATTGATAAGAAGCCTACTTTCTTTGGCTCTATAGGCCTAGGGGTAGAGCGTTCATAGTATTACGCCCATGTCTTAATCTCACTGGGAGAATCAAACGTGCGTAATGGGCCATAACCGTTGTTGCACTCTCGTAGTTGTGGAGGTGAGGCCTTGGAATATTTTGTGCGCGCACCCTTATGTGACAGATAATGGAAAGTTTTAACCATTATGTGCACTACGTGTCAAAAACACTAGAATAGGTTCATAGTTCTTGTATGTAATGAAATCAAGGATCGAAATGACATTAATCATGTTACATAAATATTCCCCAAGTGCTAGTTTATATATTTTTAGTTTTAAAAAATCCCAATGCTTATTTTACCAACACTGATTATTCCTAGCATGTGGTCAGATTAACGACCCGATCACGGTTGTGCGTAGTTGATTATTAGATTCCTAACATCTCTGTGAATGAACCCGGTACTTGCCGCTATCTAAAATTTTTGGTAGTATAGTAGCAGGAACGAGAGAAACAATACAAATCACTCTCTTTGACATCACTTAGCCTCCTCACAGTTTAGTAGATATTCCTTTATTCATTGATTTAGCGATGCCGGGAGGGAGCGTATCCCTACCTATTTGTAAACCGCCTTTAATTCACATATTTCCATAACTCTCGATTTCAAGTTTCAAGTTGGGAAAGTCTTTCGGGAAAATTTACAGACTTGGAAGCACCTCTTGACTTCTATAAACATTTGGGAACTAGTTCTGGTCTTGGAACCTGTTTCCAATGTAAATAAAACAACTAGAAAATCATTTTGATTTTCCCAAGAAGAAAATCCCCAAATCTATAAACCCTCTAAAACCCTACCAATTCCAAATCAAAAATCAACAATGCCAAGGTATAGAGGTGGTCGTGCGGGTGGAGGAGTGTGTAAAGCTTCAACACGTAGTCATCATCCAACTCAGGAGATCTGGAATTTAAAACTCTTTTTCAACCAAGAAGCGGAGCAAATGTATGTGGATTTTCATCTTAGAAAATGCATGAATCCAAAAGTTATCCGTTGTTTGGACATTGTACCCATGTGCTTAGCTTATTTAATTAGGTATTTGGAACCCATAAATTTTGATGAATTATTGAAATTAAATGAACTCGTCCATTACGACAAGGTATTGTAATTCTATGCCAATTAAGGAAAAGTAGAAACAACACTGACCTCACAAAGGTAATTGGCCTAAAGATTCACATTAAAAAAATTACCATTAAGGAAGCCCTAAGTTGTTGTTACACTGACCCCAGTATACTTAGCCATGTTGATACGAAGGGTCCAATTGAAACTTTTCATTAACAAGTTTGCCCAAGGTTACTGAGGCCACCCCTTTATGCCCAGTTTCTATGGATAGAAAATATTTTTTAAGGATGGGAGGAGTGTATGGGTAGGCCGATGGGTATATTAAGAGGGTGTTGAGTGTAGAGCATCTACGAGTGGATCTGCCAAAACATCCTTCCACCTGGTGGTCATGGGTGTGAGTCTACCATCGAAAACCTGATATTGTTCTACTATGCGTAAAGGGCTTAAAAAAATCCTAGGTATACCATTCTGATGTGCATGCTGAAAGCAACTATGGGGAAGAAGAAATTTCTCCCATATGGAGGCTTGATCACCACGTTGATCAAGAAATGGAAAGTGCTGCCCATTGACAAGCCGCTCCATTTGGACTACTATGATGAGGCTTGGTTTGATCACCAGCAACGGGTGTTAAACGAGGAACTTCCAAAGGCATTAAACGAGGAAGAGAGGCTACTTTGGATGGGGCCGAAGGATTCATATTATGAGTATAATCAGTGCAATAATGTTTAAACATTTTTCATTTACAATTTCTCAATTTCTAGATTGTAACTAGTTTCGTAAATTTTTCTAGTTGCAGGTTCCAAGAGTTTTTGGATGTCTGCATTCAAAAAATATTTGGTGTGCATCAAAGAGGAAGTGAGTGCCGCGAATAATGAGGTGGCAGCAGCAGAAGGGAGGCATTCTAATTTTTTTGCATCTACAGCCTCCACATTAAACTGAGTGACGATGACTCCATGCCAAATTTCAAGCCTGAATACTCTGATGATGAGGATGATGACGAGGAAGGGGATGAGGTAGAAGAGGTTGGGGCAACGCTAAAAAACAAATCGATTCAAACATTGATGCCATGTTTGAATAGTAGAATGAAAATGATGATTAGTGGGAACCTTTTCAAGACTATTGCTTTATTTGAATGATTAAGACAATTTGAATTGATTATGACTATTTAATTAATTTAAGAACAACTTGTCATTTTGTTTGTATGAATTTCATACATTTTAAGTACTTTCGTAATGAATTTTGGATTTTAATAAAGGTTAGAGAGTTTTAAGCATAACATGTAATTTGGTTTAGTTTTTGGTCGTAATGGAATTTCTAATTTAGGGTTTATGCTTAGATGAAATAGGAATATCAAAGATGACCGTATTTTCCAAATGACTTCCGAGCTTGTAATCAATTCGGTCATTTTCCAAACCGATAGCAAAAATTTATTACGAGCTCAGAAGACAATATGTTAAAATTTACCAATGCCCAATCCAACATGGTTCCGAGCTCGAACCAGCATTTATGAGCTCTGATGCATTTTTCGTTCCCAACCTTGTCCAACAATGCTTAAACAGTATTTTAGCTTCAATTTTTTAAATAGGTGTTGTTACGAGCTCAGGACTATGGTTCCAAGCTTTGATGTTGAATTTGTCCCACTCCTGGCCTAAATGTCAATCTTAGTTTTTTGGTCATTTTTTTAACAACGAGAATTGGTTTTAAGTCCGGAATTAAATTTTAGTCTTTATCATTTATAAGATCTGATTTCATTTACGAACTCAGAACTATGGTTTCGAGCTATTATATTGATTCCGTTCCAAATCTGTGATAAAATTACTATTTTTTGTCTTATTTTTAAACAACGAAATAGGCTACGAGTCAGGTACTTAATTTTGGCCCTTTGTATTACTAGATACGATTTTGGTTTTGAGTTTGGAATCTTTTTTTTGGATTCAAATTATAAAAGCCCGAGGATGTTACTATCTCAGAAGAAAATTTGGTATATAAAAAACCCATATCGGGATTAATAAAAATCCCATGTCAAAAACCAAACGAGATTTCCAGAGTCGGACCCTAAGGTTCTCCCATTTCAAACTCATTTTTGGGCGGGTGAACTCATACAATAACATGTCAACATAGAATGGCCTTTGTACGAGTCGGAGACAAAGGTCGAAATCAACTAGGATGGTCAAAGCACGAACCCCGGCTATGAGATGGCAAGGTTCGTATACCTTCAATAAAAAAAATACAATGCTTTAAGAGATAGGGGGAAATTAATAGATTGCTATATTTTAGATTTGAATGTTTACCATAATATAGGGTTAGCCGACCCCGTACAAAATATTTATATCCAACACGTCCTCAAACTGTTGACAATGAATGTACCCTCATATTTTGATGAGTTTTGGCAATTTTATAGAAATTTGCATTAGGTTGAGAGAGGGGGTGTTATTAGATAAAGGTGAATGGGTTCAAAATAGAGATTAGCATGTGGATTATAAAAATATATATAGACTGTATGCATAAAGGACCTGAGGATGTTTATCCACAACTAGAGGATGACCTATTAGATAATGTTTACCGTAAGAGAGAATGACCTCTTGATGATGAATATCCTAGAATAGACCATGTAGCATGTAGTATGCTTATTTTCTACGCCAAGCTCATCAAATAAGTAGGTTAAAATCATTTTTTTGAATCACTTCCCCATTGATCAGCGTATTATCTATGAGATGATAGCTAGGTTAATCGTCCCCACTCCAGGACTCATCACGGAATTCACTTGAAAAACACTCATGATATTCTATTATGTAATTCAAGGGGGCAGACTTAATCCAAGGTTGGCCATTTTGAAACATATGTTGTGGGTTGCTTCCTCAAAAAAAGTATAATCAAGAGTCTTCCGTATGGGAACTTGATTACCTTGATTTTGAGGAGCATTGATGGAATGGTGATCAATGGAGAGGAAAAACTCTGCAAGTACTTCAAAAGGCAATACTTTGTGAAGAAG
>JAULKK010000006.1:9189584-9210037 GCA_032355705.1 Rubia peregrina
TATATCATGTGATATATTGTTGAATTCATCTTAACATATATTTTCTAAATATCAACTTTTTATACGGAATTGGTATACGTAGCTAGAGTTATTGATAGTCAAACATGATCATTGAAGGCCGTGTGCACAGTAAATGTGCCAAATCTGCCGGGACGGAGGGAGTATTCATCAATAAAAATGATACTCTTTAGATTGTAAAAATTTTATATACTTCCTCCGTCCCAAGTTAAATTGCACAAAATCTAAGATTCAGTCAAACTTGGAAAACTTTGACTACATATTTGAATAGATACATACTCCCTCCGTCCCTCTAATTGTGTCTTACTTCCTCTTTTTACACTATTCATTGACGATTTTATAACTTTAATATCTTAGACTTAAATTATGTATGACAATAAATTATAAAAATTATATTTTTTAAAATGTTATGATGAATGTAGTAATATATATCACACGATAATTTTATATTTATATATCTATAACTTTTTACAATTCAAACATCAACTTTATTGATGAATAGTGACGTAAGACACAATTAGAGGGACGGAGGGAGTAAACAATAACGGTATTGTATTAGATACTGTTAGATTCATCGTAACATATAGTTTCTAAATATTAACTGTTTATGTGCTGTTATTATACATAGTTACATATATTTACAATCAAACATGTGTTTTGAAGACCGTGAAAAAGATTCTGTGCAATTTAACCCGGGACAGAGGGAGTATATAAATATGAAAATAGCCATGTGAAGTCTTGCTATATTCATTGTAACTTCCTTTTTTAAGAATATTTTTTACAATTTTTTGTTATACTTGATATAAGATTCTGAACTTTTAATATCATCCATGAATACTTGAAAATGATGAGGTAAGACACATAAAGAGGTACTGAGGGAGTATATTAATTTAAACTTTTAAATCATGTTTGTGACAGTCTGAAACATGATTTCAAAATAACCCAACTAAATCATAGATAATTCCAGAGGGTCAGAAAAGGTGGGTAAAAGTTTCTTACTGTTGCATTGAATATCCAAGAAACCTGCGGCACGTAAGCAACTGTTCCTCTCATAGTTACATCAGTGGCATCAGATGCTGGAGGAAGCTCTCCGAGCATTGCAGACACAAGTGATGTCTTCCCCTCTCCAGTGCTACCAACAACTGCTACTAAGCTACCAATTGGTATTTCCAAATTGATGTTTGACAATGTAGGAGTTTCTGCCTGATAGTGATATCAGCCACACATTTTTAGCAGACATCATTAGTTGCCAGAAAAAATATCAATCGGTATAAACTTGGTGGGAACTGAGAAACCCATCCAGTACAAGGAAGGATTATACAAGATGGATCAAGACACGATACAACTGTTAAAAACATACTTCTTGTCCTTCCAACATATACTCCACTTGCTAACGTATTATTATTATGCAAGAAAAAAGATGACTGGTTTGATAAGTCGCTCGGCTACCAGGAAAGAAACGGAGCAATGGAAGAAATAGTCATTAATATGGTTAAACTTACGACACCATAAAACTGGTCATCTTAATAATTTGTTTTGGGTTTACTTTTAGAATATGGTGTTTATACATAAGAGTTCAATTTGAAACATACTGATCAACTTTTATAAATTTACATTTCAAACACAATATATATAATTTGAACTTTTAGGCAAAATATAGTTAAACATTACAGCAAGAAGCAACTCCATTCACTAAGGCGCAAGCGCAATCGTTTTGATAAGAAAGCCATGAATCGTGTGTAAACATGACTCAGTGAATTGGTACAGTTGAGCTTAACTGAATATCACCCTACCTGCATTGAAAGGCTTTCCACAGAAGAATAACTGCAGCTCAGATTTTAAAGAAATGATATAATCCACATTATTACAAAACTTCCCCACAAACTCTGAAGTCTGAACTCGATCTTGTGAAAGACATTCAATGCTAAGGTAATATAGCAATTCAAGAATAGACAGTAGAAGTTGAGAGCTAAAATATCCAAACCAACACTCGTAAACAAACGAAAAGCACACCTTTGATTCCCAGGAGAAGTATCCGTTCTTAATTGAAATGGCTGGAACCCCCGGCTCAAGAGGTGGATTAGGCAAAAGAATTCTCTCTTCTGCCAGAAGAAGTTCCTCCAAACGCTTCAAAGAAACATTGGCATTCACAACCTATAAAAGAGAGAAACTGTAATAACCATTGTACAAGGAAACTGAACAAACTTCTGAAACATATCCACTAGCTGTTCAACCATTAATAATAGTGAATAAAGAAACAGAATGGTTAGTACAAGGTAACATAATACTGATACCTCAATAACAACAAAACCTTTGTCCCCCTATATGGGATAAGCTTTATGGTTCGACAGATAGATTGAAACTGCTAGTGATAGTAACAACTAACTTTTCATAACACATGAGAGAGAGAGAGAGAAGCAGCCACAGTTGAGGCAGGGGATTTGCGGAGGAAACAAAAAGAATTTGATTAGATCAAAATCTCCATAATTTTTAGGGAACATGTAATCATTTTCAACTTAATCATGATAAGATAGTTGCGCCATAGTTTAGTGAAGATGATCCAAAAAATTTATTCATATAAACAATGGAACGTCAACAAAAGTAGATAAACTATTATCATTTGGTATTCCAATTACTCAGTAACAATGTGCCTTGTGTGGGAGGTTTCCTGAAAATGGACAGCATATTTTCATGAAATCAGGGGCGGAGCTACCCCTGTGCAAGGTAGGGCAATTGCCCTTAATTTTAAAAATAACATTTCTTTAAAAAATTCAGTTAACTAATATATGATTTTCAATTAGTGCCCTAGCTTATTTTTAATTTTAGACCCACTTTATTCCTCTAAATTGAAAATTTTCTAAAAAATTGAACACTACCTTCAAAGACAGAGTCATCTAATTAATTTGTGACCTACCAAAAAATTCCGTGGATCCGCCCCTGCCTGAAATGTTTGTATTTTAACAGATGAGTACAAAGGTGGGAATAGTTCTGAGAAAACAATGACGGGTTTAAGGAGAAATCTGTGGCAATGTGCAGGCAGGAACAAGGTTAAGAGGATAAAGCCTATGGTGGCTATTTTATATCAGCCTCGGTAGGAAAAGAAAAAATTTCAGCAGAAAGAAATGCCAGCAAATTCTCTAGTCAAGCTTGTTAAGCAGTTGTACTGACAGGATGATATTGGAAAGATGAGGTAGAGGCAGTGCAGTGTGTGGCAGCAGGTTGGAAAGAAGGGAATGTATGTAAAGAGGCTAGTTTAATTCTTTTCTTAATAACTAAGGATATATTGGCATGAAATCTCTTGATGTATTATGGAAATCTATTAGGTTACAAAATGAATTTGTTGATGCTTATTAATGAAATTAATCTTTCCATCAGAAAAAAAAAATAGAAGCAACTACACAGTGTCTTGAAAGACGGTGAACAGAGGATTTTAGTGCAAAACTGTTATAGAGATATTTGAGAAACAAAACCTGTGTAATTATGTTTGGAAGCATGAACAGCGGAAAACGCAGCACAGCAAACAGAGAGAGAGATGTAAAGGCCCTTGCAGGTGTCAGATCTCCGCCAAATAAAGTGAACATCCCAAATGATGTTACTATCACCACCACGGGAATGCTATTCAGAATAAAAGAGTTCAGCTGCATAAAGACAACTCACACGTAAAGAAAAGAGCATCACATCTAGAAGATAACTCTGATTGTAACTAGAAATAAAGACAATGCAACAGGTGGAACATTAATAACCCAGAATTATTTTTAGTCATAGCCATAAGTTTCCAACCACATGCGTCCTTCACCCTCACATAGTCCATCATTAGCAGCTCATGATTAAGCTGATGCGGTCAAATTAGTCTGGAATAATATGAAAACTCAATTACGATATCAGTCCAGAGGCCACTTCTGAGCAGTATGATGAATAGAGTTCTCTTTCCTAGATTATTACTCCTAGTCATCAAGGCCATCTAAATACTTGAGAATCTAACAAATGAAATTTGTACAAACTGAAACATAGTGAAATAATAAAACAAATGAACAAATCCAACAGAGGAAATGCCGCACATGACACACAATATCAAGTACATTCTCTATTCTTGTTTGCATAGGTTTAAGCGTTTTAAAGAACAACTGTCGATCATTATGTTCTTCATCAACAAGCTAATGCAAGCTCCTATTTTGTTGGTTGCAAGCACTGATGACAGATATTGAAATATAGCCTCCAGAATGAGTTGATTTGTGTAGCTGTGGAGGGCATTCATTTTTTTTATGGAACCATTTTCGTATTAATTTCACCTTTCACAAGAACTTTTAGCACTTACAAATGCAGTAACATTCTATCTTTTCTATCTACCAAAACTGTCTAAGCTAAATATAAAACATAACTAGCCTAAACAAATTTAGAACACTCATTTTTTAATAGTCTTTACTGTACGGATATGGCAGATTGTAAAATGGATACGTCTAATGCAGGATGGTGAGTCGTTACAAGCACAATGTGGGGCCTGCTAATGAATATCAGATAATATAGACCAGTGGAAGAATTTACGGAGGATGCTATATGGATATATCAATAGTGAGATTGATCTTTGTATTTTTGCTGCCTATTAAGCTGTGCTGTGATCAAGCCATTTATGGGTTGAAACAACTAAAAAATCATGATGACAATGAAAGGAAACTCACTAAAAAGCTTCAGCAAGATTAAATCTCCGTCAATCAAGCGGTTAAGATTCACAAGTATGGTTTGAGTAGTCCTAGGTTTGGCTGTATTTTGATCAGAATTGGAAAAATTATGGTTTATGATTTGTCTCTGAGTTCTACAAATATTTTAATACTATAATCTACAGTATCAAATGAATTTTCTGCAACAGCTTCTGCATCATCTTGATAGCTTATTTTTGGCAGTAGAATGCTCCCACTACAGGTCTATGGATCAACAGATGTACTTCCAAACTGATATTCAGAGTAAACTGTATAATATTCTTCATAGCATAAATCCATTTCACATTAAAGGCTAATACATACCGCTCCTAGCAACTGTGCTCTCCGAAACCAAGACAATTCATCATTTCGAACATTTTGAACTTTTGATTGGAAACTCTCTTCCCATGCATAACATCTGGAATTAAATTAAAGTACAAGTATATAGGAACAGTTAGTTATCCAATACAGCTCAAACATGTAGAACTATGTAAGTTGTATGGATAACATACTTGACAGTATCCATGGCAGCCAAAACTTCATTCACAAGTCCAATTCTCTTGTCTGTACGCTGCAACCCTTCTTTTGATAATTTCTGCATCTTGCTTATCACCAATGTCTGTTTCCAAAACAGGGCATATTGTTTGGATTAACACAGGGATGCAAAAAATTCCAGGAAAATAGCTAAGAATATATCCTCGCAAATAATGAAAACTACTAGCATCTGACTGAAATGCATTTCAAGACTTTGCCGTGTTCTTTTTAACTTAACTGCACTTCACTTCACTATCATTAAAATTAGTTTATTTCAGTTCAGATTAGTTCAATTCATATCACTTTGCTTAATTTTTAGTTCAGTTCAGCTGAAAAGAATAGTGAAGTGACCTAACAAGAATCTATAAAATCTTTTTGCAACCTTTGTTGGAAGATAAGTATGATACTGATTTCATCGAGAAGATACAGGATATAATGCAACCATACACAGAAATCTGGTTGAGATATAACCCTGACTCCTTCAATGATAATGAATCCCCAGGTCCAACAATATAACGAGTTTACATAAATCTTTTGCAATATGAATTCAACAAGGTTTTATCATCTTCGTAAAACATCCGTTTACAGGTATCCATTATAAAATTAGTATGAGATAATCACCACAAATTAACACTAACTTTAGCTGCAGTATTTTGTAAACCATAGTTACAAAAAAATGAGAAACGCAGAATTATAAGATGTATGCATGTCCTCCTCAATTATGTAGGCAAAAATGGGAAGGTGACATTGCTTGCAATTTTAAAACTAGATCTTAGTTGGGCATGCCATCAATATCAATTTTAAATGAAAAAACACAAACCGTCTAAGGCAAGAAGCTAGATACCTGAATCGGGAACATCAGAACAAGCAAAAGTGCACCAAGAAGTGAAGCAACACCCAGTTGCTGGTAAAGAAGAACCATGGCAATGGCAATACGGAAAGGAGCAGACCACAAAGTATGAAGTGATTGGACTATTTGCTGTGGAAGAAAGAAATTTTAATCAATAATTTCCTCAAGAAACTTATCAAGTAAATTTAAGCCAATTAATTTCATTAGCAAACTCTACCAACTTCTCATAACTAGTCTTGAGTTAGCACGTGAAATATAAGCTTACAAGTTAATCAGACTACCATGAAATCCCCAAATACATTTTGAACAATATCATGAAAGAAGATTTATAAAAATGCATCATGCCTGGAGTGCTTCAGCATCGGTGGTCATTAAATTTGTTATTTTCCCAGATGCAAATTTTGTCCGACTCTCATGGGTTAGTCTTAGTGACTTTCGGAAAACTGCAGCAACCTACAAATAAAGTGAAAAGATTGTCAAAAAATTACTCTAATAATGATGAGCCATTGGGAAAAGCTATTTAGAGGATGATAACATTATTTTAATAACCCTCCTAACACAATCCACAATGAACTATGAAACCATGCAAATTAATCAACCCTTCCCAACCAAATGTAACTTACTTTCCAATAAGTATTGGGGTAAAAATGCTGCACCCAAAGTGGCAAAGAAACCGCTCAAAGAATTTATCTTACCAGAGTTGACCTCAGGCGATAACCCACGCGCATTACATTTTGGAAATATTGAGCTTCAAATAATACTCCAAATATCTAAACATAAAAACCAAGCATATCAGTTGATGATAAATAACAATATATTATAAGATGAAAGGAATAAAAGAAACAAGAAAACAATGTATTGCCTGAAACAACAATAATGAAGATTTCTGGAGAGAATTACAGGCACTACAAAAGAAATGAACCAAAGAGAAACTTTACAGGTAGGTGTATAGATGCAAGAAAAAGTTAAATAGGAATTTTATGTATCCTCAAAATACTGGGAATTCTTAAGCATCTGAACAACCAATCATTCCAGATACTGAGCTGAAAATTCTTAACTCTGAAAACCTACCACTCCAACAAAAATCAAGAACGCATATATGTAGCCAATCCAAGCTGGGCCTCCTTGTTGCATGGACTGTAAAAAGTACATGATACAAGTGAAATGTGAAATTAGTATACATGATCAAGTACGAGTAATATTAACCATTATATCTCCAGCAAAATATGTCTAGCACAGTTGGCATTATAACTGCTAACAGAATAGGTATAGTCTAGTCCATACATGCAAGCGCGGTGCGGCATGGTAAGACACTTCCCTATTTCCAATAGGTTGTGGTTTCAAGTCAACAAGGGTGAAAGTAAGGAAACTACTCTTGATTCTCTTTGGATAAATTAATCATTTAAATATGTAAATAAAACTATGGAATATCAATAAATCTTTATATTATAGCTAATTAGGTTCAATAATTCATTTATGGTTCGATGTATTTTTATTAAGTTCTCAAACTGACAAGGTTCCTTTAAGCCCTTGAGCACACAGGACAGCATGAATGCCATAGTAGAACAAACAAAGGACTTGACCTACGAGAGCGAGACAAAAGTTGATGAAAATATAAAAGAAATGTCTCCGCAGAAGTTTTATATTAAGATGAAAATATAAAAGAATATCTGTGTACTTTACCTTCAAAAGTTGATTCAAAATCAGAGGCCCTACAAACTGAGAAGCATCATTTCCAATCTGCAAGTCATTTAAAGGACATTTAGACAACATTCAGTTATAAAGGCATAATGCAAAAAATTTAGCTTCAAGAATGTTACCCAATGAATAATAATAATTTCATATTTACTATCATAAAAAAGACAATAGCTACTAGACTGATAAACATGAAGGAGAGCAAAATAAGTGTAGAGTTACAGTAAGGAGAATCTACAATCTGGAGAAGATGGCAGAATAATCTTTACAACGGAATTAATAAAAACCATCGACATATCTAAGACACACCCTCAGCGACATGATGGGAACAAGACAAGCATTCAAGTATCCTTATTCGGCAAAGGTTGATGTATGTAGAAGCTATTAAAGCACGAGGACCAAATAATCCTACATGTCTTATAAGATTACAAGTTACAACAAATGGCATCAGACCTAGGCCTAAAATATAATAGCGCGAATCCTTATAGTGAGTAATTAGTGATAGACATAGATCAATTTAACTACACACACAATGGAGTGAGAAATTTAAAATTTATCACATGAATCTATAAGTTAGCAACCTTCCAGAAGCCGCCCCACCAAAATCTGCAAGAAAGAAAGCGTAATATATGTGAGGCTAAAAGTTTCATATACAGAGTTACTATTGCACCAGGATTTGAGCAAGAGTAATATTGAAAAAAATCCACATGAAATAAACAAAAAACAGCATAAGTTTACAACTCTATACCTTCCACCAAGGGCACGATGTAGAGCTCTCAAAAGCCATGGTTTAGTCCTTCGAGATTCTTCAAACCAGCATTTTTGGAACCTAACAGTCCGACACAGACAAAATCTAGTCAACTGAAATTACTCATTCCGACACAAAAACATGTAGCTGCGTAAAAAACTAGGAAAAGCCACAAACGTATTATTGAGTGTTTCAGTCTTATCCCACGTATCCAGTCTCCAAACATCTTTTTCTGTAAGAGGTCTCTTATAGCCAAGTTGCATAAGGGGATGCACCCACGCAAAACTAATCCCTGTGTCAAAGAAGAATGACCATTAGTTAGTGCAATACTAAATCATTGTATATGTCCCGATTATCAAGACATATACTACCTCCGTCCCAACCAAAATTGCCGAGTTTGACTTTCGGAGTCAAACTGAACCAACTTCAACCATTAAATTCTATTAATATATGTGTGTGTAAGACTATTACATGTGATATGTTGATGGATTCATCATACCATATATTTTCAAATAGTAATTATTTCAGAATTTTTACACTTATAAATAAAAATACTGGTAGTTTAACATTGATGCTTTTGACTTCAAAAGTCAAATAAGGCTATTTTGGCTGGGACGGAGGTAGTATGAGCTATCGGAGTAATCTTCAGTATTGTGATGACTCTACATGGTTACGTAACAGAGCAAAGTATACTCAGCCACTCAAGCCAGGGATGGAGCCAGTCCAGATAGAGTGGAAGTAGTAAGTACTCAGGTGATAATGCACCAAAACCCCAAAAAAGAATTGTAAAATGTAAGCTACTGTAGCTACCTTCCAAGCTTTCACTCACTCCATCAATCATATAGAACAGTTCATAAAAATATTACTCTGCAACATGCTTTCATGCTCACACAACCAAACTTTCACTCACTTCATCAATCATATAGAACAGTTCATAAAAATATTAATATCTACAAGATGTTCTCATGCTCACACAACTGCTAGGTACTAGATCAGTATACATAACAGAGTTACTTCTTCCACGCTGGAAAATACACATATAGCCATTGTCCATCACAGTCATCACACAGCCGCTAGGTACAAGATCAGTATACATCACAGAGTTACTTCTTCCACACTGGAAAATACACATCTAGCCATTGTCCATTATCAGAAGACAGGATAAAGCCAATGAAATATTTGCATTTGAGCAGAAAGTGTAAAAGTAAAAGAAAAGCCAATGAAATATTTGCATTAGAGCAGAAAGTGTAAAACAAAAGAAGATAGTCTTCCATGATATAAAACATGGAGGCTTCTCATATCCTACAGATATCAAGTAAAATTTAAATATCGATTTAAGGCTGTATGTGAAATATAACCAGCACTTGAGTTGTAAATATGTTTTCTAGATTACTTACTGGAAAATATGTTGGCTTGTCTCTCTGGACAAATCTGCTCTCCACCAGGAAGTTCTTCATAAGAAGAGTCATCTGCAGCTTCAGTTTGCATAGGGACATATCCTGGATAAGGTTCCAAGTTTGGAATGTAAAAGAGTAATAGCACTCCAAATAACACCTGCAAAGCCATGAAAGCATTATTCAGTAACATTCCATATACAGCAAGCACAAAACTGAGGATCTACACTAAGCCATAGCGGTTCTACTTGATAAAATCCAAGTTGCAACCAACAAGTGTACTGAAAGCAGCACTATTGATTATCAACTTAAAGACAAGTGAGAAGTTTGGCAGTGGATACACTCGCAGTTGGTTAGATGAAACCATAACATCACTTTGAGAGAAAAAAAAGAGCATATATGGGATGTGAACTCAACAAATCAAAAGCCAATTTATCGCATCTTAATATTCGTTTTATTATGATTAGACAGCATAAACAAAATGATTGGGTTATGAAAAGGAGAAACCAGTTCTTGGGAATATGCCTGATCAAAATGATTGAGTTATGCTTGATCAATAAATAATCAGAACGCGGGAATTACTGTTCATATGACGTAGACAAGCTACAAGAATTTGACATAGGCAGCTTAAATTATGACATGTGTCAAATAGCAATACGATGTTCATCAGTGTTCCTACCTGATGGATGTAATTAAAAAATACAGTAATTAATAGAGTCTTTCCAACATAATCCCTAATATCCAACATAAATACACTTTACAATGATAAAAATGACACAACATGTTAGCTGATGCAAGTTTCATAATAACTCAACAAAATTGCAAGATATATAGATCTATGATAAAACACGGTGACACGCATCTCAACACGACTATTAACAATCATTAAATGACACATGTAAATTTCACCTATTGGCACAAAATTTGTGGACAAATTTTGTTTTGTTCGCCTAAATTTTACAACCTCTTACTGTTTTGGCAATTTTTTTTACAAACTTTCACTGGTTTACAAAAGAGAATATAATTTCTAGAGCCCCCACTTCATGTCAACTTAAACTTAGTTTAGAATGCATACAAAAAATAAGGTACGTGTGAAAAATATGCTCTTTACTCGCCACTTAATGCTTGAAATTTTCATGCTTATATCTGTATGAACAAGATTGTCAATGCTGATAGAAGTTTGTATTAGATGGTAGCAGAGACTTTCTAGCTCATATTACTATCGTGTTTGCTTAAGTACAAAGTTATTTATCTTGGTCTCATAACTCATGATATCCTAAGGGCTATCATCAGCAATATGTCTACAGTCTCATACTAAAATTTAAGGAAATAAGAAAAGGCAAAAGTATAAAAGTAAGAAGCATGACAAACCTGGGCAATAACCTCACTGATATAGAGATAAAGAACAGACCTGCATAGTAGAATAGATGCATCAATTTACCATAAAAGTTAGGTACAGGCTTTTCCAAAGATACAAAGCTGTAAAGTTTGCACAAGCAAATAAAACATCTAGCCAGAAAAAAACAAATAATCCACAGGAGAGATGGCCAACATTTTGCATCTGCTAGACTATACAGAATCCTAACTTTCAGGAGATGAAAACTGAACATACCAGGCGTGGTTAATTTTATAGTCACTACACACCCTGAAGAATGATTAAAACCACTATGATCCTTGAAGTTTTAAATAGAGTGGAAAGTTAACAGAAAGACACTAAGTCCTAACAGCAAAGTGGTGTAAACACACTGCTCCTCTATCCCAGAGTGTACTTCGCATTTTGACTTATTGAGTCAAAGTTGGCACAGTTTGACCATCAATGACTTTAAACATGTATAACAAGAAGCGATGGGATGTTGATAACCAGAGAATATACAATACAACATATCTAACAAGATCTCACATAATAGTTTATCATTAATATATCAATTGAATGTTACGGGCGAACTTCAACTCCAAAAGTCAAAGTATGAACCACGCTCTAGGATGAAGGGAGTATATTTTGATGGACAGTAAAAAACACGACTTTATTTGAACTTTGACTCTTTAATAATATTTTGGATTCTTATTTTTGTTTGTATTTTCAATGTATTTTTTATTTTGTATTTTTATTTGTTTTTACTTTCAAAAGTCAGAGTATGAACCACGCTCTAGGATGAAGGGAATATATTTTGATGGACAGTAAAAAACACGACTTTATTTGAACTTTGACTCGTTAATAATATTTTGTATTCTTATTCTGTATTTTTTGTTTGTATTCTTATCTTTGTTTGGATTCTTATTTAATAACATTCATTTAGCCAATTGATTCGTCCCCTTCACTATAATATTTCAAGATCGTAGATGTCATCAAAGTAGTAAATATGCTCCCTTTGACCCATGAAAAAAGTCTTTATATCTTCAATGCACTTGCTAATATTATCATGCTTCCCCACAACGGAATTGTGAATTTTTTATTCAAAAGAAAAAATGTAAGTGGAAGAAGTTATAAATAGCTTGCTCAGTGTGTTGTAACCTAAAACCAATAAGAAGTTGCATGTCCTCAGAGCATCACCCTCTTTGAGAAAAACAGAATCACACTAGGATTATTTTACTAAACAAGGTCACCTTTTCAGAGGAAATAAGGTGATTCTATCCACAAAGTTCATATAAAATCATTAAAACTCAGAAGAAAAGTAATCCTGATAGTAGGGAAGGAAACTAAAGGATGGCAGACAGTGTGTGGGAGCTGATGAATTAGAAAAGAAACACGACAAAGAATCAAATCAAGCCTGCCTGAAAGGCTTTTCTAACTTCTCTTTTGATATTAGTTTTATCTTTATTGTATACACCATCTGGATAAATTTTTAATCTAAAATAAATAACGCAAAACGAAAACAATCATTTTCAACACAAAAATTCAAATAAAAGTACGGGAAGGAAAAGGTATCAAGTACAGCTACAAAAAGTATTTTTATAAAAGTTTTCAAAAAACAAGTTCAAATTGAAGAGAAGTAAAAGGAAAGGAACTCAATTTTAAAGTTTGTCTAGTTTTTTTCTATCCAAAAAAGACAAGAGGTTAGAGTCTTCTCATACAGTATTTAGTGGGTTTTGAATAACAGTTCCATTAGGTTTATCAGTTTTCATCACTTTTGACTATGATCCAAAAACTGAGAATAGTAAGGGAATCATATGTCTATCAGGTTAACGACAAGAAGGTACATTGAAATTTTCCTTTACACTAATGATGGACAGGGAGGCAAAGTTGGTATTTTTCTTTGCATCTTCAACTTAGATACCTCTTACAGCCATTCACCATTATCAACTACCAGGGGTCTCAACAATATGTAAGTAAAGGTAATACTTGTCTTGCACTATGTTAATAACCTACATACATAAAAGCTAAAGTGCGACTTTCCATAATACAGAGGGAGGACAGAGACACATGGAAATACCAGGACAAATAAGTATAGTATTCTTGCAAGGAAAGAATGTACTAATTCCATACAGCCAATACAGTGTCCGGTTGGCATTATTCTCACTCATTCACGGATGAAGAACATTGTGCGAGGAAGAAAGCTCCAAAAGGCTCTACAAAATCTAAATACTAATAGAAGTTCTAGATGCAACCTCGAGGACAGGTAGTGGTGCAGATCTCAGTTCCTGCAATTTCAGTTTATTAATGGATTACATGTAGCATTTCTTAACACGAATGGTAGCTGTTGTAGTGTGTAGCAAGTCAGGTATTTGTACACTATTAAAGGATCAAGAACTTTCTTAATCAATGCAACAGGCCAGGAACTCAGATGAATTAATATGCACGGCTACAATTCTGAGCAAACTTAATTAAATCATTTTATCACATCAATTATAGCATAAATGAGTCACTTGAACTAGAATTTAGAATGCACAAGCATTGAAATTGAAATGTTTTGAATAGAGAAGGAATTAGCAGCATTTTTTACATTAGAAGATGAACCATAACCCAGTAGGAGAAAGAGAAACATTCAATATTAAAGAAACTAACCGGTCATAAAGTTGGCGGACATTGAGTACAAGGTTGAGCATTACAGAATCACCAATTATAGCATAAATGACTCCAAATCTGACAAACCATCGAAACTCACGAACATATATCTTTGTTTCAAGAGCAGTCATTACCAGGACGGAGCACCACGTGAGAGCCTCGATGAGTAGTGAAACAATCTGCATATAGTAGGACAAGACAGATGAGGTTGACGGCGATGAGAAAGAGACCACATCCGCATAGAAATTGGAAATTGACCTCATAAGGTGCGAGTCTAGTTTCCCCATCGATATCAAAAGCTGAAATGCCCATCACCAGTCTAAACAAAGGTTCAGCAGTGCAGTAGAGAGCCAGCAGCGCGAGGAGATAATTGTAATAGTTGTTTCTGAGGCGGAACCTCGGGGCCTTGGGATCTTTGTTGGTAAGCCATATTCGGTACAAGCAGGCGGCCAGCACAACCAGATGAGAGATGCATATGACCAGGGTATCGGAGGCACATGGAGTGTAGGCACCAAACGCATTGTCCACCACTTTGGACCATGCCCCATTCTGGACGGGCTTACAATACCATTGCAATGGCTTGAAACCCATCTTCTTCCTCAACTCACTCAACAGATTTTTTTATTATTATTATTTTTCAAGAAATATGATGAGTAGAGATAAACCGTTGACTTGGAACAGAAATCTCAACACAATCCAGATCTTAGCTACGGTAAACCTCACAATAGCAGTTAGCAACCACACAAACTTCAATTAGTAGAAAACGACCAAAGAGAGGCACCCACCTTGAAAGAGCTGACGAGACGACTGGTTCTCTTCTTCTCTCAGGAGCCAGGAAAGTAACACAACACAAAAAGGCACAAGTGACAGTGGTGTACTAGTACTGAAATCTCAAGGGTGTGGACACAAAATAATCGGAATCTCAATCATTACACTAACTGCTCTCACACGTGTATTCTCTCAATACGTCACCCGTGAGGTTTGGAAATAAAACTCCGGGTCATACTTGTTTTTCTTCTTCCTTTTTTTTATCATATTATATATAATTTATTTATTTTTAGTCAAAACTCATCTATATGTAACCTAGAATAGAGGACATTTACAAGTTGGTTGACGAAGTACCTACGTGCAAATATAATTAAGTTCATTAATTATCTTTTATTGTAAGGGGATGTTTTCTGCAATTAAAGTTCTTCCCCTGAATGAAAGTTGACTTCTTTTTGTCCGTTAGTTTTAGCCGCCTCTGTCACCGTGAAATTTGCTTCTTGAAATTATGCAGTTTGTCACATTCTGCCACTGACAAAATTCCGCTGGCTGATGTGACTCTTCCATCATTCGCTCTCTGCTCCTTTGATGTATCTCAAATCAGGTCTTTTTCTTCCTGCCTCGCTATTTCTTCTTCTTGTGCTTTTGTTGTTGTTGGGTCAATTTCGCATATTATTTTTGACGATTCGATTAGGGACTCTAATTTTCCCTTTTGGACAAGGTCAGTTGTTGGGTTAGCTTTCCGTCCTCAACCTCTGCTTCCCTTACATTCACCGGCGCTGAATTCCATTGGACCCCTCTGGTTGATGGTTTAACGGTAAATGGATCGAGCGACTAAAAGGCGGAAAGCTTATGGTCAAATTCCCGCGGAGGAGAAGGCGAGGATGCTCGCCAGGAGACGGCTTGCTTATGCCGACAAACGAAAGGCTGCACTTGAAGCAGGCTGTCGTACGGATTCCCTCAATACCTTGTCTATTGGTTAGTGTGAGTTTCACCTGTCTATTTTTTTTGTTTATGATTTACAGAATTTGAATGTGCTTTTGTTCGTTTGTCAATGCGTGGTTGTTTTTATTCTGTGGTTTAGTCCTCTCTGAATCTATGTTCGGTGAAGTATACATCAATAATTCAAGCGCTGTTGAGTTCGGTGTTGGTTCTTTTGCCTGTTAGTTACTAATAAATGGTGAAGGACATTTGATATTAACAAATATGCCTAGGCACTGACTTTGAGCTCTGTGTAGTCCTAATATTACTTGACTGTATTTTTATTACTGTCTGGTAGATGATCCCCCCATCTAATATCATTCTTGCCCTTGATGGATCTTATTGTTCACAAAGAAAACTTCACTGAGTGCCTTAGTAATATGTTGACTGCTTTGATAGGCTAAGTACATCTTGTTGGTTAATGATTTTGGCTATAAAGATGAAATCTTATGCTATAAACTGACTAAAGATAATTGATGTTTTTGCTGACTGAAGCTGTGTTAGAGGTTTACACAGTTTGGCCTAGTAGATGTTTACTTAGTTCTACCCGATAGAGGTTGGTAAGTGTGTGGAGTCTTGTAATGGTGCTTCAGTATGGACCAGGGGGAAAGATGTCTCATATATGATCACAACTCATGATTGCGTGCAAGCATGTTGGAAAGATATGGATTGGAGGTGTCGAGTATTGAACTGTAGGCTTTTCTAGGGAGGATGGAGATGAATCTTTTGAAAAACTGATTCAGTAGAAGGCCTATATAGCTAATACTTTCTTAATTCTACAGACTTACAATTAGTACTCATTATATGTACTCCCTCCTTCCCATCATTATCTTTTAATTTGCTTGTTTACGGTCTCCAAGATGCTTATTTAATTATATCTTGAGTTTCACGGTACAGCAAATGATAGGAATATCATTTTTTTAAAACCATGCAGTACCACTAATCTAATAAGATCCCATGCGTTACTATCTATTGTGTATGTATCAATGGAATTTCATGTTCAAAGTTTGCAAACTTTGATCACAAAAAGCAAAGTGTGAAGATATTAATGGGACAAGGGAGTAACTGTTATTCTTTCATTGATGGCTTTTTGTTACCCATCTTCAACATCTGAAGGTCTGGTCATATTTACAAATTTAGTTGTCAGAGTTTTGTCATTTGTGTCATGAGAAGAAATGATATTGTTTACTTGTGTTTTATGAAACTGAAACGCAAGGTAGTTATTGACCGAGCAAGTAGTGGATGTATATTGGAATTTACTTTTTCTGGTGAGACAATTGCCGGGGTTCTAAGGATGTGGTTGAAGAAAGCTTGCTGAATCAATTTTTTGTTGATGGTAGTTGCCCAGATATGTGGCTGATGTGGGGATGCTTTTATTTGTTCAAATTCATGCTAGTGTTGGATGTGGTGTTTTAAAAGGAGTGAGGATACTATATGGGGTCATTGATATGGTCTTGGGTGTGGTTGTGGTGGACAGGGTGGAGATAGCAGCTCTGTGGGGGTGGAGGTATTTGCGGGTCGGTGTGGTCTGTGTTATTTTGAGTAGGAGGTGAATATGAGCTCAGTTAGCAGGAGCCGAAGCAGAAGCAGAAGTCCGATGGATCGTAAAATGCGTACTCAACGCTATTCCTATCGTGATGCGCCTTATAGACGGGAGCCAAGACGGGGAGGATTCAGGTTTTCTGGTTTTGAAATTTATGCAGTACTATAGCTTTTATTTTGTGAATGTAGTTAGTGTTGGTAGGGAGTGTGGTCGTGATGTAATGGATGGAGTGATGGGGGAAGGAATGGATATTGTCGCTGATGTGGGCTTTTCTTTTGAAGCAACAAATAGTTGTCTGACTGGCAACTGATTCTATGCTTCTAAGTCATGCTTCATACCTAGTTTGAGTGTTTATTTCATAGCTTCTTCTTATAAGGTTGATATGTTATATTTTTTCTTCTCTCCCTGTAAGGATGATAAATATTTTGTATCATTGTCATTCACAGCCAGAGCAGTCTCTGCAAGAATTGTAAACGACCTGGTCACTTTGCAAGGGATTGCACTAATGTTGCCATATGCCACAACTGTGGTCTGCCTGGGTAACTTTCTTGGTTCTGAGGATCTTATTTTTCTTTTTCATTGCTGCCTTTGGATCCGAAATTCTGTGATTCTGAAATCTGAAGATTTTGGTTGTGTTGCATTATGAAGTTTTAAAGTGGTTAGACGGTATGTATTTCAAAAATGTGAAGTTTATTTCCCTAAAAACTAAAGAAAAGAAATGTGTAGTTATTATGAGATTTGTCTGCTAAAATTGCATGAAATTATTATAACTTATAAGAAATCTCAGAATCTCATCATTTGGTTCTTCCTTGTGTCTAATGAGCAGCCCTATTTGAACTCACTGTTATTGGACATATACTATTCTTCATGGAAAAGGGACTCCTAAACCAATTAAGAGCATTACCACTGCTATAGTGGCTATTTGTGTGTGTAATTTTATGTTATGCTATTGTTATACTAATGCTGCTAACTAAACCATGAATCAGGCATATTGCATCGGAATGTTCAACAAAGTCGCTTTGCTGGAACTGCCGAGAGCCTGGCCACATGGCTGGGAATTGTCCAAATGAAGGAATCTGCCACACATGTGGAAAAGCTGGCCACCGTGCTAGAGACTGCTCTGCACCTCCATTACCACCGGGGGACCTGAGACTCTGCAATAACTGCTTCAAGCAGGGACATATTGCCGCTGATTGCACAAACGACAAGGCTTGCAAGAATTGTAGGAAGACCGGCCACCTGGCGCGCGATTGCCAGAATGACCCTGTTTGCAATATGTGTAATATATCGGGGCACGTGGCTAGAGACTGCCCGAAATCCCATGTTTTTGACGAGAGGGGTGGAGGTGGAGCACGCCTTGGTATGTTTGGTGGAGGTGGAGGCGGTGATGGGGGTGGATATCGTGATGGTGGAGCCAGTGGAGGTGGATATCGCGACATTGTTTGCCGGAACTGTCAGCAAGTAGGTCACATGAGTAGAGACTGTATGGCCTTGATGATTTGTCACAACTGTGGCGGAAGAGGGCACCTTGCTTACGAATGCCCCTCTGGCAGGATGCTTGACCGTTTCCCAGATCGCTTACCCGAGCGTTTCCCTGACCGTTTCCCTCGAAGGTATTGATGAAATGCATTAGCTGTTGTGATTTCATTTGAATTTGATATTCAACTGGATTTGTTTTGCCTTTTTAATTTTAAGAATAATCGAGGTCAGAAAGTGTTGTGTTTGAATAATTTTGTTTGTTTTTAGAATTATAATTTTTTCTGGAGTTGTATTTGAATAATAATTTTGTTTGGCTATTTGAATAAGATTCAGTCTAGAAGCCTTTATTTGTTGATTTTCCAGCTTTGTAGCTTTTATGGAGAATTGTCTTATATTCAGATTTTATATTATTGTGAGGTTATACTTAAGTTGGGTTTAGAATCTACTTTTTAGTACAGATAATGGCAGGGATTCTGAGTAACAAAATATTCAGACTGCCAAATGAGAAGAAAAGGGCGCAACAACTTGAGCGGTCAAAGATTAATGTTCATGAACCAAATCGGGTGGCCTGCCCACAATAATACTAAAAGAAAGACCACTACTCCCTCCGGTTCTCTAATATTGGCACATTTTTCTTTTTGAAATGGTTTTTTAATATTGGTATATTTTCTTTTTTGGTAAATTCTAGATTGTTTTCATCCACTAATTTTACTTTTTATCATTTCAATGAATTCTCAACCACTAATTCTACCTTATTAAATTCTTGTGTCAAAAGCAAATGTGCCAATATTAAAGAATCGGAGGAAGTACATTTTGGCAGGAAAAATCAAAGAATCTTCTCAACCATTAACAGTAGTCTTACAGTCACGACCTTCAAGAAAGACAGGAAAATTCTCAATTAACACCCTGTGTATTATATTAATATATAATAATAAGATTAGGTCGTGGTAGTAGATGGTTCCGGCGGATTTAGGATGAAATGCCGGACTAATTCACGATACAAGTGGACTACATCCTCTCATCTTACACCTTTCAAAGAGCCACTTAGGCAACTGAAAATTGTGTTCGATCGATCAGGCGCAACAAGAATTCTGCCATCTAGATAGATTATGGTCTTAGGCCTTTATGTACTTGGTTGGTGTGGAATAAACTCCTATGCACCTCCTCAATCAATGTGAGCCAGCAGTCATGTGGGGAGTAGCACCCTATTTTTGTGTGCCACACAATTATTATATGAACAATGAAAATGGGAAATACTTTTTTATTCCGAAAAAATGAGAAAAAAAATAGTACTACTCCCTCTGTTTCATCCAAGCTTGCAAATAATCTTTTTCACTATCTCCAATAAGCACATTTGATCGTAAATATGTGTAGTTACGGATAATAATGACAAATAAAAAATTGATATTTTGAACCTACATGTTACGATGAATATAACTATATCTCGCATGATAAAATTATTGTACATATATACATTCAAATATATGGTCAAAATTTGACATTTTTTATTGAAAAAAATAATAATTCTGCAGATTTGACGGGGAGGGAATACGTTACTTTAAAAGATGCTTATACTTTAGAATGGAAATATAGTTTGAAATATTTCAGTAGAATCCTAATATCCGATCACACTAAAAAAAGGGAAATAAAGAACGATTCTGTTGCTAGTGGCCAGTGGCGGAACCAGGAAGTACTATAAGGGGGGCTGACAAAGAGAGGCCAAATTTTTTTTCCGGGTGGCGGAGAACT
>JAULKK010000006.1:9256172-9270544 GCA_032355705.1 Rubia peregrina
TGGAGTGTACTATTTTCGCACCCCACATACCAGCTTGTTTTATTACTCTTGGCCACTTTGAAAACTTTCCCCGCCCTAACACAAGTGAGCCGCACAGCATGCTGCAAATCATCTTTCTTCCGGAAAACCATACCTATCTTCAACTCAGTAGGGGGATTATCAACCCAAAAAGGACGATCATGATCATTGAATTGATCATACTTGTGATACTCCTCTTTCCCTATATCATTCAGAAATGGGACTTCATATCCATCATCGTTTCTCGGATTATGATCGGGAGTTCTTTGCGCTGATTCATTCTCGCTATCGTCAGAATAGTACAAGGTGTCATGATTTTCAATAAAATCTTCCTCGTATTCGTTGTTGATAACTCTTTCTTCCGCAGTTGCCCATGTACCCCACGCTGTAGTAGGATCAAGCCTTTCTTCGCTACGAATGAAACAATTCCAGTCCACCTGCTGGTTCACGTAGGAATGTGGAGTTTGACTGCTTGTACCACCCTCGGTATGAGACTGGGTGAAAAAATGTCCCCGGACATTATTCACTTCAGGGTAGGTAGGTATGGAAGTGGGCACTTCCAAATCTTGACATCTCCCACCATGGCTTCGAATACCACCCTGCCCAATGATTTCGCCCCCCAGTAGTTCGGTAAAAGAAGGTTCCACATCGCATGCAGCACACAACACATACAATTCAACTGCATGGACAGTTGGGAAGTACGTGGGGATATCTAACATGTCTCCAAGATTCTCGTCGTCTACAGGCACTTGAATGAATTTATGGCCCGACTGAGTGTGGCTGATAGGATATCGACATATCAACCGTAACTGAAATCTGCCAGAGTCAATATTAACCTTAGAGTATATTTTACTCAATAATGCTCTAAGGTTAATATTCCTCGCCACCTTCATAAAATGCCGAGGTGGACAACTATATTCACACCCTTCATTTCCATCAACTATGAGTCCACCACTATACAGCACAATGCTAACCGTATTGTTGGCCATAGAAATACTGTATAAATACAAAATTAAAAATCAGACATGTAATCCATAAATTCTGCTTCCTAGTTCCCCATCGACATATTAATATTCACAAATAATACACACAATTAAGAGAACACATATAACACATATAAATCAGTTCAAAATATCACGAACGGTAGCTATTACATAGTGTTGTAATCGAAAAGAAAATGTACCTCTTTTCAACAGCAACCTAAATACATAGGACAAACAATTAAACAACATTGTTCAAACATTTCGATGGAATCAATTATCGGGAAAAAAAATTAAACCCTAAACGCCCAATTCAAACAAAAATCAAACCATGAACCCCCAATTCAAACAAAAATCAAAACCCCAAACCCCCAAGTCAAACAAAAATTCCACCCTAAACCCCCAATGCCGACTACCGAGACAATATACCTTAACGCCGTTTGCCGGAAGCCCTAAAGTGCCGAGTTTGATGTCGATTATGGTCCCCCGAGCTCAGCCACCAAGTGCCCACCGCCTATTTTTTTTCTATCGAGCCGAGTATGAACTGGACTGGAAACTGTCGCGTTTTTAATTATACACGATTGAAGTCGAGTTTCGAAATATCGACTTTGAAGTCGATTTTTGAAATTCTGACTTTGAAGTCAATTTTTGAAATTTCGACTTTGAAGTCGATTTTTGAAATTTCGACTTTGAAGTCGAGTTTTGAAAATTTGACTATCTTCAGGAATTTTAAAAAAATAACCGATATTTTAGTCATATTAGTCCATTACGTGGCTACAGTGAGAAATCGCCCGTTTATATACCAACTCATATGAGTTATATGGGTAAATCCGCGAGTTTTAACCCATATGGCTAAACCTGCGATCAACCCACAAACCCAACCCGTTTAACTAATATTTTTCAACTACCCATTTGATATATTATCCATTTTACCCATTACCCATTTTACCTATACCATATAAATTTTAAATTAGATAACCCACTTTATCCGCGAGTTATGAGTCTATTTTGACACCTCTAGGACGCTGGATGCGAAGAAAAGGGATGGCGAAAAATTTCCGCGTGTATTACACGACTAGGCCAAAAAGGAGAAAAAGGTGGGCTGTCTTGGTTTTGTGCGAAGAGCCAATAAGGAGGCGCCACGTGGAAGGAATGTTTGAAAAAAAGTTTATTAAAAACAGCAGCATCTGATGCCATGGTGCTTTTTTGGCTTTTGTAAAGTCCAATAATGCGATGTCAGTTACAGTGGTGCTTTGTTTGACTTGAAAACCGCAACTTGTGCATTCACTCACTCGCTCTGTAAAGTTGTTAAGCGGAGTAGTTCAGTGTGGTTCAACAGCCCTACCTCCCATCAATTTTCAGGTATGTTTTCTGTGCCTTGTTGTTGTTGATGTGGTAGGCTTGAATTTGGGTAAAAAACAGCTACACTTCATCTCACGTTAGATCTAAGATGGCTTCTTTTTGTCGGTACTTACAAATTTGTGAATTGCTTTTTGCATTTTGTCCAATTTTGGGAGGTACTGTCTACTTGTTGCTGTTACTACTGGTATTGGACACTGATTAATTTGTCGCAGCTATTCTTTTCTGCACACAATGGAGGAGTCTAATGACGATTCAGTGGAGAAGCCCTCCGCCCAGTTGTCCCTGAAATCATCCTCTTCTGAGAGTGCTGTGAAAGCACCACTGTCAAAGAGGAAACCAGACATCAAGACTGGTTCAAGCGTTACGAGATCCACCGTGAGCAGTGCTCCACGGAGCTCTGGTTCCGTGCCACTCATTAGAAGAAACAGCATCGGTGGCTTACCCGAAAACAAACCTAAACAGCACGACACTGTAGCTGCTAGAAAGAGAAGTTCTCTAGAACCTTTGAGGAGGTCCCTCCCTGAGAGCTCATCATCTTCCATTCGCACCAGACCTACTACCACAAGCATTTCAGATAATAGGAAGTCGGTTCCTATTTCTCCTGGTTCTAAAACCCCGCAAAGCTTGTCGTCTTCTAATGGAAGCAGGCCTGACTATTTGAAAAAGACTCCTGTGCGGCCTTCACCTCCTGTTTCTTCTGCGAAGAGGCCTTCCCCCAAATCACTTGACACTACTGGCAGCAGCTCTGTGGTTAGAAAGGTGGCCTCAAAGGTTTATTCCCCATCTCCATCAAGTTCAAAAGGTCGGCCGTTGTCTACATCAATAGACAGAAGTTTAAATTTGTCCAGCCAAAGGAAAGCGCGCACTCCTGAAAGTCGTGATTCTCGCCTTGTTATGCTTCCTCACGTAGAGATCAAAGCTGGTGATGATGTTGTAAGATTCGAAGCCCCCTATGCCTGTATTTCAGTTGTAGCAGAAGATTGAATTTTAGTTACTAATTCAATTTAGTGATGCTTGTATCCTTTTCGGTTTGGCTATGTGCTCTGGGTACAATAGAAGTTGGCCATTCTGTGTTCTAATATTACCTTAGGGTGCACTGTGTAGTGTACTAAGCCTTACCATTCCTAGAACCTAGAACATTTATTCGTTTTCATTTTCCCTTACATGATTGTACTGATTCTCTTGCTACTGCTGACTTCATGCATCATGAAAAATTCTTTGGTGTGTTCATCGGTTAATGCACTTTTCACATGACGCAATGCAAATTGTTTAACCATTTAATCACATATTTTCTGCTGTCCCGTAAAGAAGTCATGTGTTACCTGCATCAATCTGTCTTAGTTGATGGGCTGTTTTCTATTTCATTCTCTTTCATGGTCTTGTTTTAACATTTTTCTTGAAAGAGATCTCATCCAATCCACTGCATTCATATGTAAACTATTCCCTTGCTAAATGTTATTGTCTTTACTCGCCTACATATATGTCCGGTAAGAGCCTTTTGTATGTTTTTCATTCTGTTCTCACCTATCCTTCTATGTTCCTTGATTATTACCTCTAATTCGAAATTCTTTTTCTGTCAAGAGATTGGATCTCAGGGGCCACAGAATACGTAATCTCAAAAGTAGTGGCTTGAACTTCTCCCCTAATTTAGAGGTATGTTTTCCTTCTTTAGATACTGTGTATTTTGGCCTAATCTTGTCACCATTCATTTGTCAGGCGAATATACTGATACAGAAATTAGAGTAGCTCTCTTCTTGTTATGTGGATCCATAATATAAATTTATTTTTTGAGGCTCAGATGGAGAACATTGTGAAAGTTTATTCCCCTATATGGCCATACATATATTGGCTCTTCATTTTAAAAGTGTTCCTAAATTAGCAGTGATTGGTGGAGATAGTTTATACTACAATAATCATTTGGTTAATGGAATAAATCGAAAGTTACAATGTTAATTTTGATAATAAAATCTGTTACATCTCTTGTAAAAAAACTCTAACAAGCCATCGGCAAATGTTATTATCGGATCGGGAGAACTGACACTTCTGTTATTAGTTATATAATATTCAGCCTGTCCATAACTGTATTCTTGCTGAAGCCTATGCATACAACTGAATTTCTATTGCTAATATTTTACTACTGTGGAAGTTTTTATTTTTTCTCTTTTTGTGGCAATCTCCAACCTCGTCGTTTCATTTGATTATTATCAATGCAACTTATTAAAAGTTCACCTTTCATGAAAGTTCTACTAGATTTGACTTTGTTACTAACAAATTTTGGTGCTTCTCCCATTTTGCAGTTTGTTTACTTAAGAGACAACTTCTTGTCTACATTAGAAGGCATTGAAATACTAAATCGAGTGAAGGTTTGTGAGAGATTTTATTTTGCACATTTCTTTAATGGCACCTGCAGTTTACTGTTTTGGATTATAGCCATCTTCCTGTTTCATGTATAGGTTCTTGATTTAAGCTTCAATGATTTTAAAGGGCCTGGTTTTGAACCACTTGAGAATTGCAAAGTTTTACAGGTACAAATTCTCTTCTACACAAGTTGCACTTAAAGTTGAGTTTTAATGGATAGGCTTTTTGTATGTGGTGTGACGATTCTATGATATGTTCTGTCCTTGTAGCAACTCTATCTTGCTGGGAATCAGATTACCTCACTGAATAGTCTCCCCGAGCTACCTAATTTGGAGGTGAACTCTAATCTAGTTTCTTAGTTTCTCCTCTCTCAATATGTGATTTCTATCATATATTTTTTTAGTTTTCTTGCTGATGATTAGGCCGTCCGGTTTATTACTTTCTTATCTTATTATTTCAGTTCCTTTCTGTTGCACAAAACAAGTTGAAATCCCTGGCAATGGCAAGTCAACCTCGACTTCAGGTTTGCTTTTTCTTCTCAGTGTGGTTCAATATGTTTGAATTCCGTATTATTCATGTTTGATTGTGTGCAGGTATTAGCTGCTAGTAAGAACAAGATATCAACTTTGAAAGGGTTTCCCCATCTGCCAGTCCTCGAGGTCTGTTTTGTATATCTGACTGATTGCCCTTGTCTCTTCTTTTCATTTTTTCACCCATGTCTTATGGACCAATTTCAAAGGATTTTAAGGAAACATGAAAAAGAAAAGCCGCTATTTAGTCCCCTTCAGTTTTAGGTTTGGACCTTTTAGTTGACTCTACTAAGTGAAGACATAAGTATGATTCATGACTAATGTTAATCTTGGGAAACTAACTTGACCTGGATGATATGGAAGCTTTAAAAAGGAGAAGATAAAGGAAGGGTAAAGTTTGTGGACTTGTTTTTTCTTAGTAGTTGTGACGTACTGAGTTTAGGTGTGCATAGAGCCTCCAAAAGACAACGCTACATTGTAACCCTTACGAATTTCATGCATTTGTTTGTCAGACATTTAGAAGAATCAAAAGATGTTAGAACTTAGAATTTATTTCATGCCTCAGCAGTCAACATCTTTCTTAATATCTCACTTACCAAAAGATAACGCTACATGATACATACGAATTACAATTCATCAATCCCTCATGAAGCTTAACCTTCAATTGAGAAATGAGAACTACTTGCTCTCCTTTACTTATATGATGTTTACCGTTGTCTCTCTGATAGGATAAACTACTATACCATGAAATACTGCAATATTAATAATTTTAATGACCCATAATCTTTTATGATTCAAGAACAAATGTTCCTTTATTTGAACCTAACCTCAAGACTAGCTTTACACCAATGAAATTAGCTTCACGGTTAAGAACATATCTTATTAGATTGAGAATTGCACCAATTGAAAGAACTATTTTGATTTTGGATTTGTTTAATTGCTTATTTTTGTTTGCATAACTATATTGGATTTAGATTTAGGTTTAGTAGCATTCAGTTTTTCCCTTGATGTTATTTTTATTTCTTATGAAAATATGTGTTCATTTATTTTTCTCATTCAAATATCTTAATTATTTTAACCAAGTATAACGCACAATGTGATATGTTTTGTGCTTGTGAGCCTCTACAACGTTCACTGAAAAGCTCACGATGCTGGTATCTGCTTCTGCATTGATTTTAGCATTTGCGCGTGGAAGAGAACCCTATTCTTAAGATGCCTCATTTAGAAGCAGCTTCCATCTTACTGGTTGGTCCAACATTGAAAAAGTTCAATGACAGAGGTAATACCATGAATTCTTCTGTATAGTGATTGTACTTCTGTTATAGTCACATGGTATCCTGAGAAATCTAGCTTTATATCCCTGGAGTACTCTTTAGATCTTACTCGCGAAGAAGTAGCGCTCGCCAAACGCTATCCTGCACATACAGCTTTCTGCATACGTGGTGGTTGGGAGTTTGGCCGTCCTGACCAAGCTGCTGGTAAATTTTGGTGAAACAGTCTGGAATGTGAATCTTATTTAAGCCGATCATTCTTGAGCTTACAACTTCCGTTTCTTTCTGGCTATCCAGATTCAACGTTCCAATTTCTGCTTGAACAGTGGAAACACCTCCCACCAGGTTATCTACTGAAGGAAGCCTATATGGAGCAACCATTTCAGGAAGATGCATGCTGTTGCAATTTTGAATTTGTGAAAGATGAAAGTGAAAGCTGTGATACAGGCTTGCTCCTTAAGTATCAGTGGTTTATTGAAGATAAGTATCCTTCCAATTTCACTCCAATTTCTGGTGCAACTGATAAGGTATATACTGTCAGTTTTGTTTCTCTCTTGCACATTGTCTTTTATCTTCAGATGGGTTCCTTCGGGATTTAGTCTGATTTACTGTATTGTGATGTGGTATTAGGTGTATTGGCCAAAACACGAGGATATCGGTAGGGTATTGAAAGTGGAATGCACCCCAATCTTAACTAACACTGACTATCCCCCAATTTTCGCAATATCTTCACCGGTTTCTCCTGGTATGTTCTTAAGCTTAGATGCTTCTCTTACTCCTATCAAACTCCTCTTTTAAGCATCCTTCTTGCGCTGGAAATAAAATGTCTGGAGTTTTAATTGGATCTTTTTCTCTTCATTGAAAGGGTATCCGGTCACATGTTTCCATGCTCTATTTCTCCTTTTCTACAATTCCATGTAGAGTTAACTGGAAGTTTTCAACCATTTTCAAATTTGAAATGTCTTTTCTTCTTAAAAAACAGGATATAAATTTGAACCATAATCCGGACTAGTGATAATAGTTTGCAGTCCATACCATTTCATTGCATTCGTAGTTGGGGAACTCTTCTCTAAACTTAATTCAGTACCCACCATTGCAGAAATCTGATTTAATGGCACAGGGTTTTTGTTCCCGTCTTGGTTTTAAAATGCTCTCCGATGCGCTCGCATAATGCGCGATGCGCTCCGATGCGCTGCCTCCCCGCATCAGTTGCTTTGTTGCACTAGTTTTCCATGATGCGCTGGGCTGCTAAAAAACTCATTTAATTAAAAAGTCAATTCAAGTTAAAAGCCCAAAAATATAGAAAAGGAAACTCTATCCTTCTTATTTTGCCCTCGTCGGCTCGTCCGCTGCTTCTCTACCCTTCGGTTGGCCATCTATGACTCTCGCCACTCATCCTCGTAACGGCTCTCTTCGGTCGGCCGTCTAAGACTTTCCTTGATGATCTTTAAACTTGAATTTTTTAAAACTTTTAAGTCTAAAGTCTAAGATTATAGTTCTTAGGAACTAATATGTTATGTTTGTGTCGTTTTGGTTTTTTAATGTGTTTTTTGTCGAGACTTTGGAGTTTTGAAACTTGATATTATTCTTGTATTGTTGTTGGTACTTGGTAGTTAATTCGATATTTGCTATTTGGTTGAAGTTATTATGAATCTAACTTTACATTTGATTATTTAAACTTGCCTTGCATATGCATATATACACATATATTGAATATAAAATAGGTAGCGCATCGGAACCGTGATGCCCTCGCATCGTATAGCGCATCGCGCATTATTCTAATTTTGGGCCTTAGCGCATTTTAAAACCAAGATAGTGGCAAACTACTAGTACACAGTCCTGGACTTCACTTGTTTGGAAGTTCTGTGGTAAAGCTGTCCAGAGTTGCTATAACCATCAACAGGGAGTCGGATTAATTTGGTTGATTTTATTGCTTACTAGCTCATATTTGCTGAGGGAGAAGTATGGTGATAATGGTAGTAGTAGGCAACTTGAGATTTACTGATTACCTGTTTTATAGGGGGTTCAATTTCCACTTTGTGAATAGAAAAATCTAAGTTATCAACTTGAGATACAGTTCTAGGGACAAAATCCTTGTGGGAATTTGAAGGTTTAACACTATCGTTGGAGACTTTCTTCAGAGCCCAACTACTCGTGTCTTCAGAGTACCTCCTAGGTTATAGTGTGCCCTGATGTCAATTTTATTTGTATTAGAATACTTTTGAATACATCGCTGGGAGATTATGATAAGCTTCGTTCAAACATCAAGATTTGAAGGTTTTATTCCTCCCCGTCCATCCCCACTCCCACCCAATTGGTTGTAGTTTTTCTTTTCCCGCTCTAGCATTAGATCTGAAATCGGCCAGTGAAGGGGCAAGAAACCGGGCTGGAAGACAGAGAAAAAAGTCGCTGCCTCGTTTCCTAAACCGAGCTGGGAGAACTAGAAGAAAGCAAAATGTTTTGCTATATCTTCGTTTCTGCCCTCATGCTCGTTTATTTCTTTTTCTTTTTTTAATGGAAAAAGTTTCATGCTCCTTATTTTTTAAAAGTTTTGAAAAAGTACTTTTATAATGCTCAATTTCTTAACTATGTGATAATATGATCTCGAATTTTTGAAATTGCCAAAATAACCTCAAGTTGACATGAACCTGGCGGTCAATGCTAGTCCATGGTGCAATTACCCAAGAATTTAATTTGATTAAAAAAAAGAAAAAGTGTCTCTGTAATTCTCAGTTTCTTCATATGCAACAATCTAACCCCCTATTTTTCTATAGTGTCGAAATACCCTCTAGTTGACTTGAGCTTGTAATTAAAATCATCAAATGCCAAAAGACCTAAAATCTCTCTAATTTAATCTAATTTTTAAAGGATTGTCATTCTTTTTTTAATATTTTCGTCGAAGCACTCAACGATCACCATTTTCATACAGTTGAGCTTCAGTTGTCCATCAATAACAATATATTGGAGAGAGATAGCTCAGCAAGCCATGAAATTAAAGAGTAGTAAGCTCAGACTTGAACGACGGAACACAAACAATCACATTAACTATGAGGCATCAGAATCATCGTCATCCACGTCATTTTCCTTTGAGGACTCAACATCATCGTCTACTGTGTCCCGAGGAGTCATCCCGGAAGTATAAGTTTCAAAGTTGAGAAATCGATGACATATTCGACATAATTGCCTATCGCTAGGGTTTTTAGGCCCCAAAACATCTTGATTTCTCTTAGGGCATGGGAAGTGAGATATATTGATCCTCTAATGTGTTGGCTTGAAATTAATGGGCATGAATACAAAATATAGTGATTCTGGGTGGTGGTTTTGGTGTGGGGGATGGAAATTTAAGCAAACGAAGACTTGGGTGTAAGATTGTGTGCATGTGTTGTTTATTAAGGTTCGAATGAAATCTTTGGCAGAGACACAGGGAGATAGGATTGGTGGTGGCGAGGAGGAAGGAAAGTCAACGGTGGGGGAAGTGGAATGTCGAGGCGCTAAAGAGGAGGGTGTGTGGTGGTGCTGAAATTAATGGTGACGGTTTCGGTGGTGCAATGAGGTGCTATAAGGGTACCGTTAAGTTGGGTCATGTGTGTTGGTAGAGGTGGGTGGCGTGGTGTTGTGGCAATGTTGGTGTTGGCTAAAATCAATGATTTATGGTTGTCAAACAAACAAGTTCATTTTCGTCATTTGATTTATTTATTTTTACAGGAAAATAGTGAGAGGTGTTAGAGTTATACTAGCTTACAAAAAACTTATAAGTTGGTGAAAAGTTATATGAGCACATTTTAAAAAACTGGAGGTTTGATTATTCGTTCTAAAAAAGTTAGCCAATTACCAAGAGTATTTGTGTCATTTATATTGCATCTCAGTCGAAATTTAAGGTTAAGAGGAATTAGGTTACACTAGTAAATGTCGGCCCAAGGTTATAAAACACTTTCATACAAGCTCGAGATTACATTGGCACATAAGTAAAAATAAAGGTAACCTATACGATTAATTATTTTATTTTTGAATAAAATGCATGCATGCCCCCACTTCCTTGTTTAGTGCACATGTAGCCCTAGTTACCTATTTGTGTTCATATATCCCTCAGTTTTTCAAATGTCGATCTCCAATTATAGGGTTATATGTACACTTTCAAAAAACAAAGAGGGTTGTAAAGAAAAGAAAATGAAAAGCCACAATCTTTAGTGAGTGGGTTTACACTTGAAAGGATTTAATTTAGCTGGAAAAAGACTGGATAACTTGTAAGCCAAAAAGACAAGGATCATCACGCCCTTCTTCTTACTTGAACCTCTTTGAATTTCGAGTTCGTCAACTATCTACAATTTGAACTTGGCAAGCCCAACCTCTACATGAAATCAATGGATTAATGTGACAGCCGACCTCTTAATAACTAAGAATTTAATGAAAAACAAGATCACTATGCTCTGGTTTTAGCTGTATAAACTTGTTTAGGAACCTTCAACTAATGATTCAGACATCAAGTAAAACAAAATTTGTGTTTCTTGAATGCAAATCAAATCATCCAATAAAGAAAGCACCGAGCTCAACCTCAACATTACTACTCATGAAACAGCATAAACAAATAAACGGAGTCACTTTGTTACCATGTATCTAAGCTCATTAAAGATGGCACATCCATAAACAAAAACCTCTGAGCATATTCAACAAACCTCATGACAAACCTCTCGAGTAGAAACTTGAACGGTCCAGCCAGGTTCTTCTCATGGGTACATGGGCATTCCATGAGAATTCCTTACTCAGCTATGTTATGTAAGAGGGGATGGATCTATGATAAACCCCCGATTTCCTGCAACTATTTTGTTGGAAAACGGGAAACAAACTACTCTTGCTACAAAATAAACGTATTACATTGAGATTCCCCGAGATTCAGCTTCAAGATACTTACACATACGCTCCATCACTTCCCTACCTTTGGCACTGTTCTGTTGAAACTTATCTGCACACTTTTGTTCAATCTTCTCAGCCATTGATGCGATTGCTGACAGCGGTTTGATGCGAATGCTAGTTTCCTGCTTGCAGAGTGTCCACTCATGGTTCTCTGGATGGGGTTCATAGTGGATCTTCTCCTCCACCTCGATGAACTTTCTAAGACTAATATTACGGGTAGACAGCTGCATTGACCGAGAGTTGGCATCAACCACTGTGGACTCAATGCAGTGACAAATGTCCTGACCGATGATTTTGCGAACGAACCATGGACCTGGAGCATGGATGGTGAGTGCTCGAGTTGTGTACAATTTTCCAGCACTTGGGTCAACTTTGCGACTCAAAGTATCAATTTCAAGGATGTGAGAAAGCGCTCGCTTGTTCTCAGAGTCAGCAAACTTGCGCCAAGAAGCAGTGGTCACCCTTTCCCATGGGTGTTTGTAGGTGTGCTCTTGTGAGTATGCCCTCACCATTGTTTCCTTTTCGTGCAACCTGGATCAAACAGAATGCTAGTATACGTAAGCAAAGAATATTTCCTATGAATAACTATGCACCCCAAATGTGAGTAAAAACCCAAGAATAATAACTACAATTGTTTGTAAGCTAATGATGCTAAGACCTCAAACCATACAAACCAAGAAAAAAGTACTGAAATCTTATCTGCAAAATATCAACATTTCTAAGCACAGTGCAAAGTACTGATCATCGCAACAAGAATCCATCGCGCAAAGCCAAATCACATCGAGGAACCAAACACAGATCCTATTAAAACCCTTCTCCACAAACAAGTGAAGCTAAGGGGAAGACGGAACAGTCAACTGCAGTTGACTTCCATGGAACAACGAACAACTATGCCTCCTATCCCACTATGTGTATAATAATTATCCCGATATCGACCAAGATACATAACATCATTTATACTCAAAACGCATCGCATCCTTCTTAATCCTTTTTTTTGTCTCTTACCAAGTCATTTTAGCCGTGCTCTTCCTCCTTTATAATTTGTTTTAGTGATTCTGGTCGTCTCCTATGTATAAATTGATATATTCTATTAAAAAGAAAGATTATCTGAAGATCGTTCTCGGCAAAATCCGACTCAGAAACATTCAAATCGAACATAAATGCACAGAAACCAAATCAACGAGCTACCAGATTTACATAAAAGACGAAAAAAATCTACACAAGCTAACAAACTGAACACAATTATCAGTATCACGTAAAGACACACCAAAACCGCATCAATAATCGATCAGACAACAAGGCAGCTAAATATGTTCGATCCACCGGGAAATGAAAAGTGATATTTCCAGATCGAGAGGGAGATTTACCTCAAAACGGATAAAGACGCCTGACGGAGACAAGTATGGCGGCGATTAAGAATCCCTAAGTCAAAGGAGAAGTAGAATTGATTGTAAAAGAAAATGGGGATATTTGTTTTACCCTTCCTGCAAGAAAGGATTTAGAGTGGGGTGGGGCGGTGAGTTCTGTATGTGTGCGGAGTAGGAATCTTTCGGAACGTCGCTGCCTCATCCTGCCGTCGTATGGGCCGTCTCATTATCTGGACTTTATTGGGCCTCCCCACTCCTCTGTAAGCCCAAATAACAATTCATTCTCGTCATCGAGTACAAAATTGTGAGTAAGACAACAATATTTCTTAACTTACTGAGTTTTCTGATAATTAGGAGTCGTTGGTACGGACTCTTACAATTTTATTTTTTTAAAATTAAATGGAGCATATTATTTCATGGTACTGGAAAACATCCATTATTGTTTGACAATAAGAAAGTTGGAGGATCGTCTCACTCTACATACAAGGATGAACAAGTTTTAGCATAGCTAGCTAGTGAATGAGCATTGAAATTGCCATGACGAGGTATTAAATAAGGAGACTTCAATCCATTTTCGTAAGCAAACTTTGTACTTCCCAAATGAACGCTGCAGCAGACAACTCAACTTCGACATCCCCCAAACCATTTTTTTAAACAAATTGCGAGCATCCCCAACAAATATAGGCTCAGCAATATTCATCTGGGCTGCGAAGAGGATTGCTTCTTTAGTGTAAAAGCCTCGCCAAGAGTAGGATCCACAACATGGAGAATATGTCATGATAAGATTTTAACAAAGCTTCCGTTTTCATCGATCGCAAGAGCCCATAAGCCAGCATTACCATTACCGTCGTTGTGATAAGGCCTTACATTGCACGCGTCGCCACCGTCGTCAACTGCCACTACCGGTTGCTGATTTTCGATCGTCGCTGCCACTTCACGATTTTTATGATCCGTACAACTTCGATCTGTCGGTAAGTAACGTTCACTTGCCACCTTCCGACTCCACGTGCTGCCGCCGTGTTACCTGCCTGTACCGCCTATCTGCTACCGCCGCTGATCCGCAACTATGTCTGCACCTGGTTCCAGTTCCGATGCTTCTGAGCAAGCCCGCATCGCAGCTGAAGTTGAGGCTAACAAGCTACAAAATCTCAATGTCGCCGATGTGATTGCAATTTTACTCAAACAGTTGCAATTGCTATTTGGCTCTGGAGGATCTGTCCTTACTGGTCTATCTATGTATGATCCTTACTTCATTAGTACTTCTGACAGCCCCGGTTTGTCAATATGTCCTGTCATACTAAAAATTGAAGAAAAATTACCATGAATAGTCTATCGCAATTTGTGGCGCTATGATTGCCAAGAAGAATATTGGTTTCATTGATGGAACCATTAACAAACCCCGGATAATTACCCTGATGCAGTTGATTGGCCTGGAGTTGATGCCACCCTAATATGTTGGATCTTACATACTTTAGATCCACCATTGCGCTAATTTTTTTAAAAAAAGATTAGCAATTCATAATTTTCTTCGTAAGTTGGACATTATTGATCATAATGCTCCAACTTAGGGCATGG
>JAULKK010000006.1:9270644-9287109 GCA_032355705.1 Rubia peregrina
GCCTTGCATATGCATATATACATATATATTGAATATAAAATAGGTAGCGCATCGGAACCGTGATGCACTCGCATCGCATGGCGCATCGCGCATTATTCTAATTTTGGGCCTTAGCGCATTTTGGCGCATCCCGCATTTTAAAACCAAGGTTCCCGTCAAACATATGTAAAAGCTGAATAGATTTTCCTCTCCTTGTGCTGAAGATACATGATTAAAATCAGCAATATAAGCTTCTTTAGGGTTAAGTTAATTTCATGGATTAGCAAATTTCTCAAGTCTACTTTGTGGTTCTCCCAATCATTTTCATCTAATATCAGCATATTTCTTCTCTACACCTTCCGGTACATCTGAAGAGCTATTTAGAGCAATCTAGATTATCATCACGATCTTCCCAGATAATTGGGATCATGAGATCTTTCAAGTCATCCTTGTACCTCCTTGCTGGTCATCTGTCAAGTCTCCTCAAAATTGTGCAGGAGTTAGAGCTCTGCAGCTGGAAGGTAGCAAAAGAGTTGGGAGAAAATAGGTTCTGAAGGGCTGAAAACAAAGAACTCTTCCTCTTTATTTTAATCACATAAATGCTGGGGAAATGCATTACTCCCTTCTTCCACGAGTCTCCCCACTTTCCTTATTTCCCAATTTTGGTAACAGTTAACATTTAATTCATTCTGAACCACTCACTTGCATTACTTTTTTTTCTTTGTTTCTTTTGACTCCCTCTACCACTCAATTCCTGCCCCATTAATATGTGTGCATTATATACACTTGTGAAGAAGACTCTGGGATGGAGGGAGTAAAAACTTTCGCTCGTATTGGGCACATTAAAAGCTGTTGCCATTTGACTTTAGGCATTGATGGTGCGGACGTGGTTCTGGAAGTGAGTTGAAGTAAAATGTATTTAATCAAATAGTTACTTTTGTTTGTTTTGACACTTTTATCATTTGGTTGAGTTTGTAGAATTTGACTAGTAAGATTCAAGATTAGTTTTGAAGTACTCCTCTGGTCCTTTATTAATGTCCCTCTTTAAAATGACACATTTCCCCCCAAAAAGTAGGGTGAGTGGTAGAGATTGATTGGGAGAGTAAAAAGTAAATTGGGTGGAAGAAATCAATCTAGGATTTGCCAAAAAAGGAAGGAGCCAAAATAAAAAGACCATTCCAAAATAAAAATGGAGCCATTATAAGAGGACCGGAGGGAGTCATTTTTTTGGATGAAATAAAAAGTGCTTAATTCATCAAAGCAGTGTACATCTGCTTTAACTAGGCATCACCAAAATTGCAATGGAAAGCAGCATCTTACACCATCTCCGGGTAATTACACAATTTGAAATTGCTCAACCATGTGCTTATCTGTACTGAGACTGTGTCAGCCCTGGTGTTGATCTGCACCAAAATAGTGTGGACAGGTGCTTCATTGGTCATCTTCTTGGGCCTGAATCCTTTCGAGCCAGATATGATGTTAAACAGTTGGCAGTCACAAGATTCCACTTCCTAGCCTTTGATCTCCTTTTACCACTAAAAGTCTCATGGAACCAATACTGACAATCAACAATGATCTCATCACTCATCAGTCATTTCTGTAGGAGCATTGCAGAAACAAATGATCATCTTCTGGATAGCAGCCACACAGTGCACACCAAGCAGCTTGCTTTATTATCTTCAAAAAGCATCGTCTATCCTTGAATAGAATTCCTAGGAAAAACTGGTCCTTGGTAGAAGTTTGCTGCTCTATATGATCTTTGAATATGCATCCTGCCTTTCCTTATCCTTTAGCTAACACTTCGCCTTCTTGCTGAATTTTCAAAACTTGCTTAAGCACGCATTTAAGTGTGGAAGGATTTTATCCTTAGGTTGCATATGCTTCTCCATGTTCAACTAGATTTTCATTTAGGTCTGTAGCCCTGAAAGATCTTTTCCTTCTAACTAGTAAGTCTGGAGCTACCTAATCCACAAGATGTCCTTTTTGAAGTTAAATATAATGAATGCTACCTTATAGGGTATTCCTGTCTGCAGAACTTTAGTAGTTAATAATAATAGAGTGAAAATGATTAAATAAACAGGATTGGAGAAATAATTTTTTTTGTATCTATTTTCATTAGTCGAGTGATGGAAACTGGTGAGTAAAAACAGATTATTATGTTTGAAAGCTAAATTTAACTTGACCTGGATATTGAATAACTATTCAATCTACCCAAGAAAAGAAAGAAGAGAAGTCTGTGAGATCAGATACTATGTGCACGCCGTTGTTTGAAGGTTCCACAAAGCAATGTGTTGTAGAAGAAGATCTAGATAGGGTACCTTTTATATTTCATTTCTTGATCATTTTGTATCCACGATTAAGAAATATGCAACAAAATTGTTTCTTTGTCCTTTTAAATAAGAAATTTTTTGTTTCATTTATGAGATTGAATTATTTTGATTGTGAAGGAACTGGGTGTCCAAAAATTTTAAAGATAGACATACGTGGAGATCTTGTGGAGGGGAATACTGTTGGGGGATATTCTGAGATTGCATGGTGCGGTGGGACTCCGGGGAAGAGAGTTTCAAGGTGAAACAATGGAAATTTTGTTTATAAACCCGTTGACTACAAACTCTCAGCAGTCTTTAATGTTCAATGTATGTGTTCAAGAAGAGGAACAATGTAACTCAACCCTTCATGTTTTCCAGTTGGTTGAGAAGACGGTGGAATAGCAGTCCTGTGGTAATAGTTGGTGCAGAAGGCGAGGAATACACTTTGACCCTTGACGATGTTGATTCTTGCTTGGTATATATGTGTACTCCTGTGACTGAAGAAGGTGCTAAAGGAGAAGCTCAGTATGCTATAGCTGATCATATCAAAGCAGGTGAACAGATGTTTATTTTATTTTGAATACATGAATGCAAACAAAGCCTTATCCCACTTAAGAGAAAAATTATTACTGGTGTAGACATGTCAGTGTTTATTGATTCTACTTGGCGCTAAATATTTGCAGCTAATGGCCACATCAAAAGCTTGAAAGCAGAAACTATTTTGGCTTCCCCGCACTAAATTGAATATTGATATTTTATTCGAAGTAGATTTCTCTTCTATTTATATCGTGATAATGCAAAGTCATAATGTTTTGGGTAGATGTGGTTTACTTACACATATATTATGACTTGGATTCTATTCAGACTGAACTGAACCAAGTTTGTATTTCTGTGCTCATGCTTCTTCTCATCTGATATTAGCCCGTTTGTTGAAGATATGCTTGAGTCAAAAATAGAGAATTTGAGCAAAATTAGATGTTTGACTTTCAAAACCTTAATTTGATGTTTGTTAAACAGCTTTTTGGATTAAAGAGGATTGGGTTCAATGCTCTAATTTCCAAAGCGCTGCTTTCAAGAGCTTTTTGAGATTAGTGGACTGTACTAATGAACTAAACGTACTCTCTTTTCCCTATAATTAAGTAAATATAATTACCTTGCTTCCCATATAATTATATTATTAGTAGTAAAACTTTATTCACATATTATTATATTATTAGTAGTAAAACTTTATTCACATATTATTATGTACATTCCCTATATAATTATATTTATTTAAAAGATATTAAATCATTTAAAAATCTTAGGAAAAGTTCTTTTATAACCCTACCTATTTGACATAAGTGCCAATATAATCTTTTGATAACTGAAAGTCCAGATATAACCCTACCTAGTTGATGTAAGTGCCAATATAACCTTTTCTGACTCTGAAGGCCAGATTTGATGGAAAAGTTAATTTTACCCCTTTTACGAATGTGCTGATATAACCCTATAAGTTTTAAGAATGTGCTAATATAACCCCATCGGCGGCCGGTGGTGGTCTGGCGAACTCAAATTCATATTTTAATACTAAGGGTATTTTGAATATTTTACATACAATCAACGTCGGAAAATGGAAGTCAACGCAGGAAATGGGGTCTGAGGGTTATATTGACACTTACATTAAGTAGTTAGAGTTATTTTTGCACTAAAATTTTTCCGAGGGTTATATTAGCACTTATGTCAAGTAGGTAGGGTTATAATGTCACTTTACCCAAAATCTTAAGAAACTCTTCATATAAAGGCAATAAATAAAATTTTCTCCCTCTGTCTTAGCCAAAGGTGCTGTGAAGAGATTTGGTGAAGTTTTAAGAAAATGAATAATATATGATGAATTTTATGTTAGTGGTGTGGAAATTAGTACTTCCTCTGTTCAGCTAAGTTTGACACAATTTTCAGTCAACTTTCTCAAGCCATGTTTGACCATAAATTTCATGTAACATATAAGTAGTAATATTACCATGTAAGGTATCGTTGGATTATACGTAACATGTACTTTCTAAACATTAAATTTTACATGATATTAACATACGCATCAAAAGTTATTAATGGTCAAACATGCCTTGAGAAAACAGGCTAAAAAGTGTGGCAAACATTAATGAACGGAGGGAGTAGAAGAGAGACTGAAAAGTGACTATAATAAATGGAAAAGTAATGTAAGTGGGTTGAGAATGAGTAGAAGTGAATAAGGAAAAATAGAAATATACCAAATTGAGAAAGATTTGAAGTAAGATTTTTGGTTGAGACAGATTAAAAAGGCAAGTAGGAAACTTTGGTGAGGATGAAGCATAAAATTTTAACTAAAAAACTACTATTTAGTACTTATAAAATATTAATGTTTTATTTTAAAATTATTTTCACCAACACCAACTTATAATGATTGATGTTTGAAAATAAATCATATCAATTTCCTCATCAGTCATGATTTGTTCAATTAACAATCTTCTTCTATCAGTTAATAGTTAAGAGCTCATATAATCATACAAGCCATGCGCTGATTCCCAACCAAGGCCATTAGCGGATTGGACATGTTATTGAAGTAGTCCACTTTGTCATAACGGTCCAATCGAATTAGGGCTGTTTTGTGTTTGTTCATAATTTTCATTTGCCCATATCTTTTCTGCAGCTTTTCCATCAGTAAATAATCTCCAATTAATCGGAGACCCTGTTGAGGGAAACACCATCAGAGGAGTAGGGGAATACTTTGGAGGAAAAGAAGGACCCAGCAAGTATGAGTGGTTGCGTGACGACAATGATACGGGGTTAGAACACTTCAAGTCATATACTTATAAGCTTGCAATTGCATTACTCCTAACAGTAGATATTTTGACTAATATCTAATTCGTCCGCAGTGGCAAGTTTGTCATTGATTTACTGAATTTATTGGAACTAAAATCTTGGTTTATGTTTTACACTAGTTAGTGGTTTTCTTGTTCTTTCCACTTTGTTGGTTAAAATTGAAACACATACTTTTTCTTCCATTATGTGGTCCATGGTTTTTTTCTCCTCAAGTTTCTAGACTGGTATGCTTCTAGGTTCACTCTGCCAATGTCCCATATATTCTGCTTGCTGGAATCTAATAAAAAGGGCACTGACTGTAGCCTCGGCAGAAGGTTTAATAAAGGACTTAGTTATGGGTAATTGACATACACTCCATTATTTTATGTATGCCATGCTATTCTGAAGGAAATACTTCTTGATAATAGTACCACCTTTACTAAAGGTTGCGTATATAGCCTGCAGTAAATTATCAATGTATTGTCATGACTTAGATATATTGATATGGATGTTTAATGGTATCGAAAGATCATCAACTTGTAGCATGATGCTGAAGTATATTGTCCGGATTAATGGACACTTTAACTATAACCTGGTCCTCCACATTCTTCCTAGATTCTTATGCTGGGATTTTAATTATGCATAAAATATTGTCTACATGTAATTGCTGTCAGGGAAAATAGAACCGTTATCATTTTGTTTCTTTAATATTGCTAAGGCCAATCTAACTTGCAGAAGCAGCTAGGGCTTTACCTATTTGCTGCATGGGTACACGTATATTACTGTTGATGTCTGTGAATGTTGCTTATTTATTTTTGTCCCGTCTCATGTACAGGGAATATTTATTGGTGTCAACTGGTACTAATGAGCACGCAATAGTGAAAGAAGACATAGGGCGTCGTTTAGCATTTGTCTACATACCTGTGAACTTTGAAGGTCAACCCAAATATGTCCAACTGCTTTGGCGTTTTTCATATGACACTTGGCAAATTTCTCTCTTTGCTAATAGTACATCTAGATAATCAGATTTTATTCTTTCTACAGGACAGGAAGGAAAGTCTGTGTCAGTAGTCTCTCAGATTATCAAACAAGGTATGCCGCTTTTAGGATTGTATCATTAACTTTTAGTAATAATTGAAAGCCTGTTTATTCTCAGTGTCTCAGGGTATTTCTTCATGGAGAATGAAAAAAAAAACTGAATAGAAGAAAAGAGAGAAAATTGCCACTCTATTGGTTTTATTGATGTCGTCTTGGTTTCATTGGTCATCATTCAGCTCTCACCCGTTCATGTTCATCTAAATTACAGCTCCTCCTAAAGTGACGAATGTGAAAATAATTGGTGAACTGAGGGAGGGAAGTAAGGTTACAGTAAGTGGTATTGTCACGGGAGGCACTGAAGGGTCTAGCAGAGTACAGTGGTTTAAAACAAAGGCTGAAACTTTTGAGGATGAGCAAGAACTTGAAGCATTAACTACCTTCAAAATTGCCAAGGTAATGTGTATGGCTTCTCTTGCTTTTCGTTTTAGTTTCTTATAATCTTACTTATTTTTGGGGTTATTCTTTGCTCCTTTCTAGGTATTTCGTATTCCCCTGGGAGCTGTCGGGTATTACATTGTTGCAAAATTCACTCCAATGACACCAGATGGAGAAGCAGGTGAACCAGTTTGTGCCATTGCAGAAAAAGCAGTTGAAAGTGAGTACCAAAAATATACTCTCATTTAAAGGATGGTGGATGAGGAGCTAATGTGTGTTTCATTTGCAGCTCTTCCTCCTAGCCTAAATTTTTTGTCCATCACTGGTGATTATTCTGAGGATTGCATACTGACGGCATCATATGGATATGTTGGGGGTCATGAAGGAAAAAGTATTTACAATTGGTATCTTCATGAGGTACATTAATTTCGCTTAGATTCTAAAGTTACATTTTGTTGCTGTGTAGTACTAATTTGTCCTTCATGGGAGAATCCTCTGTTATTTTATTTGGTTTAGAATACAACTGATGTATTTGCAAGAATTGAAAAACTAAGCCTTTATTCAACTATGCTGCTTTAGCTACTAGGGTCATATGTTGCTATCCTATCCAATCATTACACATGTGAATGTGACAGCACTGTATCAGGGCAATCTAAAGGTCTCTTTCACACATCTAAACAATGCCTACTGTGTTTGTCTCATTTTCTCATACATTGAGGTTACACTTAATTTTTCATTAGAATATATATAATCCACATTGAAAGTTTGATACATAACTTGCCATTTATCCTATTTATTATCTCTTTGGGGAAAGCTACAACTTTTGCAAGTACCATCACTCAGTGATGGCTTCTACAGATGCTTAATAATCTTGTCAATTACTGAGCAAAACAGTGAATTTAAATCTGATTTTCTGATGCAAACCTGCAGTATTTGAGATTTCACCAGATAGTTCTACTGCCATATTTTCAATCCTAATTCTACCTTGAGAAGTGTTGATAATGTCCAACTGTTGAAACCAGAATAATAGATTCCTTGATGTCCACAAATATGCTTTTCTGTAGTGGTGTTAGTTTTAGTATCCCCAGTGTAGGAACTGAGACCGGCACCATCAGTAAGATATCACAATACAGATATTGTATGACAAAACTGTTTTTTTTCCTTTCATTTTCCGCGCATGATTAGTTGTCTCTGCTCATTATATCTTCTCCAAAGATGATCTTCTCTCCTTAAGTATTGACCCAACATGAATTTATATTGTTTTTTATTTCTTAATCATAGATTTTAGTTTGTGCTCTGCCATTTAATAATCCTCTTTGCCTCCTTTTTTCTGGCCTCATAAAAAACAATGGATGCAGCTTAAATTTTTCTGTAGAGATGGAACAGGGAATAATACCCTTTAAAAGTACTGATAATTGTTACCCAATGAATCTATTATCTCAAAGCATTATGGGTTAGCTGTCCTAGTTGATAATAGTTAACTGCTTACTCTTCTGCCTGGGTTCTGATGTCTGGTGGAAAATTAGTTTCATGGGAATTTTATCTTAACACTTTAATATCAAACAAAGGCTTCCAAGTTTGGGAGGCTAGATTATACATGAAATGTTGAAATATGAATGTCTGTATTACTACTGAAAGTCAAATAAGAATACAAATGGACTATGGAACATAAAGAGCACCAAACAACAGCCAATTGTTTGCTAACCTCATGAAAACACTCTGGTCTTAATAAATTATATAAAGGCTGAAGTGAAGCTTTCATTATCTTGACTTTCTTAGTGTTGTCAAGTTTAGACTAATTCTGTTTGTTGTCTGCCAAAAAAACACTGTGGACTTGTATCTTTAATGTTGCAGGCTGAAAGTGATCCGGGTTCTATTATACTTGAGCTCTCTGGTCAATTACAGAATCGAGTCACAAAACATGCCATTGGAAAATTCATATCTTTTACGTGTACCCCAGTACGTGATGATGGTACAGTGGGTGAGTCAAGAACTTACTTTGGCCAGGAGCGAGTTCGTCCCGGTAAGTACATAAAATTTGTCTACAAAATCAGTGTGGGTCCATTGAGTTAACTTTATCTATGTGTTAATTCCAATTCCTTATTTTCCGTGAGTGCATTAGTTTGAAAAAGTTAAAAAAAATCAAGTTCCATGTTTGCTCTGGTAATGTGTACAGCAGGCAGTGTCACCAAGGCTCAGCATTGTTTACTATTTTAATTTATCCCTCCAATGTTGTCCTACTTACCATATTCGTAGTCCCATTAAGAGTGTCCTGCCTAATTTTTTCCTATTTTAGTTTAGAAATGCGGTTCAAATTCGATATGAGAAATCATGACCCACTGAAGATCAAATGTCTTAAATTTGCATTTCACTTGATTTGTAAAGTTGGTCCATGAGAAAAACACAGTGGATTGGAGGGAGTTCGGTATAATGTTATTTTAGAGGGCAAAGGATTTCCACGACCACTTAACTATCTAGATTGTTGTATTTTGGTCACTCAATTTTTTTGTCCACTTGTGCCGATTGAACTTTCAGTAGAAGAGTTTTACCCATTTAGTTAGGTCAATCCGTCAAATGTCAAAATCATCTTTTCATTTACCTTCATGAACTGTGGCCATTGAAATAATTTAATTGTTCCATTCTGGCCACTCAATTTTTTCCGACTATTTTTGGCCATGAACTTAGTTCCTGTTACTTATTTCTGTTAATCAACTAGTTCTGTCCAAGTGCAAAATGAAGCAATACCTCAATTCAAGAACTAAGTGTTACAAAAATCTTAACAGCAATTTATTTTGTTTGGCTTCTCTGCAGTAGTATTAGCTTTCCATTCTTCAGGTTCTGCTAGTGAAAATGTCTCCACTTCCTGGTAAGAAAATTTGTCAAAAAAAAAAAATAAAGAAAATTTTTTTCTCCAAAAATACACTCAGTTATATGGTCAAGTATCGAAATCTGCAGGGGAAGAGAGGTATAGTAAGAGAGATGGAATTTTGCTGGGATTCGAAGAACTGAAGAGAGTAGGAGGGAACATAGATAGAAAAACAAACTCTAAAATTATGTGGAAAAACCCCACACTCTAGTCATTCAGATGAAATGACACTCAGACACCAGGTTTGGTGTCTAAATCCGGGTTGGGGGATGGGGATAGGTTTACATACCAACCTTATTTCAAATGAGATGGTCATATTTTACATGCTGCTAGCCCTTTGCTTTAATTGTCTTCATGTTGTGTTTGTCTCACAGACCTATTTCAATTGCTCTTGTGAAAATCTCTTTATTTTCTGGTTGTATTGTGTATCTGACATGGTAAACAAAATATAATGTCCATCAGGAAGCCCAAGATTGCTTTCTCTGCAAATAGTGGGACAAAATATTGAAGGCACCACACTAAATGTTGAAAAGAAATATTGGGGTGGTGATGAGGGAGATTCTATCTATCGCTGGATCAGGGTAACGTCATATTGCATGTTTGATTCCTACTGCAATTTCCTACTCTTCATATAGAACTACAAAACATAAATATTAAGATGTAATGTGTTTAAACACTGATATATTAATATATGATGTACGATCTATGTTATGAGTATGAGGCCAGAAGATTATTAATTCACTTATATTCCACGTTGAAATATACAAGCTAGTAATATTCATTTTGGTCCTCTAATAATTCCACGCGCTTATGTCTCATACTATCTTCATAAATTTGAAAGGATCTTTGGATAACTGGTTGTAGTTTTAATGGCAGACTAGTACAGATGGAATTAGCCGTGAAATTACTGGTGCCACTTCCTCGTCGTACACGTTATCATTGGATGATATTGGTTATTTCGTATCAGTTTCATGTGAGCCTGTGCGTAGTGATATGGCACGTGGTCCTGTCATACTCTCAGAAAATGTTGGGCTAGTTGTCCCTGGTAAGTTTAGTAAATATCATGCACAACTGTGATCAGCTTTTATCCCATGTTTGGTGTTGTATTCCGTGTGTTCGGCATCAACTATATGCTTTATTTGTTTTGTTTTTTTTGTATTCAATTTATCATCTCTCCATCTTCATGTGGTGAGATTCTTGATGCTATATTTTATTCTGCAGGTCCCCCAACCTGCCATACACTTGAACTTTGTGGGTCACTTGTTGAAGGGCAGAGTCTTAGCTATTTTGCTTCTTACAGCGGGGGGTAAGAATTGGTACAATAAGTTCAGTTATAATTTCTTCTTTATTTTGAGACAATGATTTATTCCTCAGGAAAAAGGGAAACTGCTCAACTGCTGACTGGTTTAGAGTGAACAATGATGGTGTCAGAGAAAGAATAAAATTAGGAGGTATTGTTATATATATATATGTATGTATGTATATATAAATAAATTTATAATTAATAATATTTGTATAATTCTCTTTCTCAAGTGAGTGGTTTAGAGTGTATACTAATGAAGAGATTCTAATTGCATATATTTCTTTTCCTTTGGCCAGACGTTCTTGATTTGACTTTGGATGATGTTGGTGAGCGCATTGAACTTGTATACACTCCGGTTCGGGATGATGGGATTAAAGGGAACCCAGTGAGTTTGATGTCTACTCCAATTCTCCCTGGTGAGTTTATTGTTACGCTACCACTCTACCTTGATGAGTCGATACACGTGGGTTGACTTTCAGATTTTTCTTACTCAACTTCTACCCATTTTATCTTCTCTGACAAGTTTTGCACACTGTCGTAATAAATTTCTATTGGTTTTCTAGCTAAAAGTTCCATGAAAAAGAAAAATCCTGAAATCTGTGGAGCTATTCAGACTATAAAACAAAGTTTGGTTCCTAAATATGAAAGTCGAAATTGATACTCCCTCAGCTCAGCTAAGTTTGACACACTTTTTAGTCAATTTTCTCAAGCCACTTTGACCATAAATTTCATGTAATATATAAGTATTAATATTATCATGTGAGGTATCGTCGCATTTTTCGTAGCATGTACTTTTCAAATATTATAATTTTACATGATATTAACATATGTAGCAAAAGTTATTAATGGTCAAACATGCCTTGAGAAAAGGGAGTAAAAAAGTGTGCCAAACACTAATGAACGGAGGGAGTATTATTATTGTATCTATTAAAGATCCCTTTTATATAAGCATGAAATTAGTCTAAACAGGCTGATGAAAGAAAAGAAAAGTTATATGCATGACAGAGTACATTCTATTGCTGGCTTGAAATGCCTAGGCTCATTTTAACTCAATACACATGTAATCATACTGATCTGTGAAAGTTGTTAAAAAAAGGGTTCACAAAAATGTGAACTTTATCTTCATTGTTGAAAGATGTATCCTACATCGGTTTCTTACAAAGATAATGATTTACATATAAGGTCTTGGAACACCTCCACTTAGTACCAATTGATTTTAAGATGGAAGCCCAAGATACCTTGAAATTTAACATGGTATCAGAGCCAACTATTTAAGACCTGGGCCCGAGTTGGGTTCATTGGGCCGATGTGTGGATCCCCTTTAATTTGGCCCAATATGGATAGTGGAGTGTTTCCACGTTGGCACCTGAGGGGACGTGTTGAAAGATGTATCATACATCGGTTTCTTACTAAGATAATGATTTACATATAAGGTCTTGGATCACCTCTACTTAGTACCAATTGGTTTTTAGATGGAAGCCCAAGATATCTTGAAATTTAACATTCATCAACTAGAAAAGTTAGTCGTTTTCTAAATAAATAAATAAATTTCACTTTCCTGGCCAGAGTATAATATGATACATTGATTTCTCATTCTATTAATTTAGATTCAAGTACTCATTTTTCCGTGTTACATTTTTAGCTCCAATTACCATTTGTGCTATTTTCTTAACTTATGATTTTCCTTACTTCATAAATGATTTCTGTTCCGGCTGGTGGGCATGGTGAGATTTTGTCGAGCATTGTGACTTTGATAAACAATGTTTTGGTTTCTTAAATTGTATTTGTTAGTTCCATAGTGCTAATTGGCGTGCCAAATATTTCTTCACCATCTTGTAAAAAGGGGATCCTGCTGGCTTTGAATTGGAAATTCCTGCTAGCTGTGAGGCCGAGATGGTATTTCCTAAGAAGAGATACTTCGGGGGGAAAGAAGGTACAGGGCAGTATATCTGGTACAGAACCAAGCAGAAGCTTGATATATCTGCTCTCATGGATTTATCTGACTCAAGTGACGATATTTGTGCATGTGGAAGGACATTGTAAGTAGTTTGTACTCATTAATAAATGTAATATGGTCTATTTGGTATATCTCATTTGCTTTCTTTGCGGCAGATCATATACTCCATCCATTGAAGATGTAGGATCCTATTTGGCCTTGTATTGGCTGCCAATTAGAGTTGATGGAATATCTGGAAAACCTTTGATGTCAATTTGTGATTCTCCCATATCCCCAGGTAGTATCATATTTTCTAACCTTCACTTAAAAAACTCTACCTTTTTATCTAAGATATCAATCTATTGGCAAAGTTCTTAGGCAAACTAAAATTACCCCCCTGAATTCTCACAAGTGTGCATTTTCAACCTGTAGCCCTATAAAATATAAAGGGCAGAGGGTGGAAAATGCATATTTTAATCCGGGGCAAAAAATGACATAAAAAAGAAATGGTAATTGAGACCTTTGTCCTCTACGGACAAATAAAACTCAGCCAATCTTTACCCAGAGTAGAGCATAAACCTAACAAGCTGAAAGAGACCCAATCAGTAACAAGAAAAATACCATCGGGATTTGGATTGAATCTCGATGAAACAATACATCAATGAGGAGGAATTTATTCAATGACTATTTTTTTGCATTGTTATTATATTTATTTCGTATTATATTTTTATTATATATATTTATTTATTTTCATAGTTATATATATATATATCTATTTACAATATTAGATATAGTGGATACTGGTTTTTAGTTCTTTCTAGAATGCGGTGTAATTGTTCATTATAGCTGTCTAACTGCTGGCTCTAGTGGGTCCTGGCTTCTACTCTGAAGCAGTATAGTTTCACTTTGTCCTGTCAAAGTGTGATCCACTGTACTTTTCTATTAACTGTTTTAGAAATGTCCTAAATGTCCAAGATTGAGTATGTGACAGCTCTCCCAGTGGTTTCCAATGTTCGTGTGAGAGAGGTATCATCTGGTATTTATCTTGGTGAAGGAGAATATTTTGGTGGATACGAAGGATTGAGTTTGTTTTGCTGGCATAGAGAAACAATTGATGGAACCATCACTCTCATTCATGGAGCAAATGCTAAAACTTATGAAGTTACGGATGAAGATTACAATTGCCGCCTGCTTTTTGGGTAACCATTGTCGCACTTTCATTGTTTCATTTGCAGTTTGTTAAGTGAAATGCTTAACGATTTAACTCACAAAAGCACTAGTAGCTGGCCTATAGTGGATTATGTTTCTATGTTATGATTGATGTTTCTAGCTGAAAGGACTTATAAGTAAACTGCATATGCAAAGAACATGGTGTATATATGGACACTCAATCATTATAAAATCATTAATATTATTGAGTGGAAAATCATTAATATATATATATAATATTACAGAGATGAATGGAAATAAAGTTCCTTGCTTGATCCAGATCCAGGAGAACAATGTCAGTTTTTGTTGAAATTTCTCAAGGGTAAAGAAATTCCCTAGGACCCCCAACATGTAACCTCATTATGCTCTTTACCCCGTGAAAATGTAGATAAGCACACATTGCATGCCATTTTTATGATTGTTACTGGTCTCCCATTTTGTTAATATTGCTAGAATTAAATTGTGGAAGTATATTAGTGTCTGACATACCTTCAAGACAACATCTTCGTAGTATCTTTGGGTTAGTAATGTATATCCTTTGACTGAGATTTGCTTGTTTTTATTTGTTGGATTTAGTTTAGTGCAGAAACTAAATGCAATTAAATTCTCACACCATTAGCTTCAATCTATACAACTAAATGGATCATAATTTGTCATTTTGTTCTTTCAAACATGTATTTTCATATAGGTCTGACCAGATCTTACCTTCTTTTGTAGTTCCTTTCCTATTCCTTTTAGGCTCTTTTCATTGTTTGCTCTAGTGTCTGATTAGTTACTTTTTAAACACTATTTGCGCCATTTCAAGGTCTATTCAACCATTTCCAAACCCTTTGACTCTCTCTCTCACCCTCACATGTATATATATTGTTGCAGAATACATCTGTTCATAAAGCATGGATGATTTTCACACGTTCCGTAAAATCTTTCATACTCTATAAATGAAGAGTATGAAGGATGGATTGTTCTTGTTTACCTGTAATTCTGCATATAATATTTTACCATTGCCTTATATGTGTTTATTTCATTCCCCTCAATCATTATATGCATTCATTTCAAACTTTATTTATGGTAATCAATTTAGATTCACCATCTCTCCAAGCTAATGCCTTTCATCTCCTATTCCTGGTAAAAAAATTACATTTAGGGGTAGCTTTTTCCAGAAGATAGTAATCTTGTCAATTATTTAGGCTAAAAGACTTAAACTCAAAGTTGACTTCAGACATTTATTCTCCCTGTTTTCATCCCTTAAACATGTAATCTTCAAACTCAGTTTTAATAATTCCTCACAAAGCTCTCATACTTTGCTCGGTGTTGATATCTGTCATATTACATCTCAATCAACTCCTATAAGTACCATATTGAACTTTTTCTCCTATTATAATACTGACAGATGTTCTCGAGGAATCCATAGCTTCCATTGTAGAGTTCCCTTTACATGAAACCTCATTGATTATCTTGTACATTTAATCTTGCTCCTATCTCTTGTTTGCGAACAAGTAATTTAAAACACTTTTCTCACCTCCTCCTTACCACTTTTCAATGTCCTGTTATCTTCATCATTTATACAGTCATTTAAAGGTTGTAACATGCTATTTTTCTTTTTTTCCTCGAGCTATTGACAGTTTGCAATAAGAAAGAGGAACAGAACTTGATTAAATTTTTTGCAAGTTTGCAAGCTTCAGAAGCTTAAAATGGGAAACAACATTTTAATGTCAAATTTTCAAAGTAAGAGCAGGAAGTCGCGCCTACAACTGAGCTTTGTGCTTGACTTTAATGGTTTAATTTCTGTTGAGGCCTTTTGCCTTTTACGAGGAAGTCATCTTAGCATGCTGCGTTCATCCGGTATAAATGAAGATATAGAAAGGAAATAGAAGAATAACATCATCAGTTTTTTCTTTCTTTTTGATTCATTCTCCTTAACAACCGTGCTGGTGTAGATATCTGCTTATATCTTTGGTAGACAAGTCAGTGGCTAATCCCTCACCAATGGAACTACGTTATTTCTTTGAACTTTTTTGTCTTGTAATGAATCATCTAGCAGAAATGGTATGTACGTAATTTTTGAAAATAAATGACATGGTCTAATTATATAAAGCATCTTTCAGGTACACACCAGTTCGTTCTGATTCAGTTGTCGGAAAACTTGGACTGTCCAAGGCAACAAATGTGATTCTCCCCGGTACTGGATCTGATTTTCTTTTGCTGAGCAAATTATTTCAGTTTCTGGTCTTCTCTTTAAATTTCATACTGAGTGAGCCTATGTTAACAAATCTGTTACTCCCTCTCTTTATACGTGTCTTACTCGACTTATTTGGTGTCCCTTTATTAGTGTTTTACTTTCTTATTTGGCAAAAAAGTTGAATGTGAAAAATAAAGATAAAATAATTTTTAGTCCACAAATCATTTTGATGCTATTTCAACGACTTTAAAAAAATTGATTTTTTGTGTGGCGAGACAGGACAGAGGGAGTACATGATTTCATCAATTTCTGATGTCCAAGCAGGGATTCTTTTTGTAGCCTATGGATCAACTGTTGGGGGGGGGGGGGGGGGGGGGGGGGGGGGGGGGGGGGGGGG
>JAULKK010000006.1:9290006-9301625 GCA_032355705.1 Rubia peregrina
GCAATGGTGAATCTAAAGTCTGTAAGATCCAACATACCATGGTAGGATTAATTTTAGGCCATTCAACCGCATCATGATGATCATCTGGAGGTTTTGTAATGGAGGTTTGGTAATGGTTCCATTACCGGTGGCGTCAGACCATTATAAATAATTCTCTTCTCCTTTAAGTATGACAGGAAAGATTGATAAATCAGGGTCGTCGGTAGTACTGGGGAAGTAAGGGTCATGCAGATATCGACCAGTAGGAACTGATCACCCATAACCAGCTTGCAGTATCAACTGTTTGAGTAAAGTTGTAATCACATCGGCGGCATTGAGGTTCTATAGCTTGTTAGTCTCGGCTTCAGCAGCGATGCGGGCTTACCCAGCAGCATCGAAACTAGAACCAGGAGCAGACATTGTTATAGATCAACAGCAAAGGGCAGATCGGCGGTACGGACAACGCGGTGGCACGTGAACTTCACGATGACGGCCCCTGATCGACAAGGTGGCGTGTGGCTTACACGCGTAGGCGAACAAAGGGCAACGGAGGACCGGCGGTGAAAGATTGGCAGCGATGGATCGGCGACAGGAGATCGGCAACGGAGGCGATCGGTGGAAGTAGACGAGTAGGCTCTGATACCATGAAGAATTTACTGGGTAATAATTGTGTGTTTGTATTCATGCTCTGGGGTACATTATATAGAAGTACAAAGACATATACAGAAAAGGAAAATGACTCTAATCTAATTACAATTACAAGTATTATTCACATAATATTGTTATTCCGTAGTAACTCTCTCTGTTTCATTGGATGTGACACTTTCATTTTCTCTCTTTCTTATTTGTGAATTTGGCATACTTTCTTTTATGGCAAGATTCCTTCAATTTCATCTATTCATTTTACGTTTTTCCTTTCTAAATTCAATTTCATCCACACGTTTCATTCACCTAAATCCAAGCACTTAAAGTTATGGTGTCATATCAAACGAAACAGATGTAGTATAATTAACTACTCCAACCGTTCCAGCTGCTTCTGCAGAGAGTGATTATCACGTTTTTCAAGAAACATGTTTAACCATTAAAATCTTTACCTACGTATAATAATAGCGAATAAAAAGTTAATATTTGGAAACTAGTTGTTATGACGAATTCAACAATATCATTCTTACATGTATTCATATCGACTCATATTAACCACATATGCCATTGGTACTTGAGCAGGAACGGAGAGATCAGCATTTAGCAGTACACCACCCATTATTATCATTCATTAAACCAAGATAGCCCGGAGTTTGTTTTTCCAGTTATAGTGAAACAAGACTGACTGTGCTCTTTGGGCCCAAAAAGAGACAAATGAAGCCACTCAATGATATGGAAGCCCAATTTAAGTTTGCTCATGGTCCAAAGAGACATGTCCACCGTGTTATGACCCCGTCATTTTTCATGATATTATGATTTTTTTTATGGTCAAATACAAGCGGATTTTTCTTTTTCAGAGGTAATTCATTGTTCCATCGAGAACAAGAAAAGATGGTAATTCATTGAACCAACAAAAACATACATAGTATGTACAAAAGTTATGGGCACATATCCTGGGAAAAACCTCTGATTCAACATTAGGGGATGTTTATATGCTATCGGGGATTCAGAATCATTCCATTATATGGTGTTTGATTCATCAGTCGCTAGAATCAAATTCTGAAATAAATCTCAAACTGTGAATGATTTCATAAAGCGACTTCCCCTCAGAAGACCACAAAAGTCATCAAGTAGATGAACTGCAACATTCATGCACAAGAAATTCCCGAAACCCTCCAAGGACCAAATCAGAAAACGCAAGAAACACTGATAAAATCTGGAGAACCATGATAACCATCACCACAGAAAGTATTACTACAGCGATAAAGGATGAAATTACACACCAGAATTGTAATCATATGTAGTATAAGTGCCACAGTGTGACTTATACAAGCACCCAGCTCAAACATCCAGATATGGCAACCAATGCAGACCTTTTCTGTTCATAAACCACTCTAAAAGAAAGGAAAAAACTTCTGATGTGCAAGTACAACACAAGGCGAAACTGATGCTTTTAACTGTTCCAACATTTACATGTTATTAAGATAGACAGGTTGTGTGTGTTATGGCTGATGGATGTACCCTAAACACACACAACACTGCCAACAAACTGAACGCACATACAACACCTTCCCAGCCAACAAACAAACATACAAACCTGCCCAAATCCCAACACACACAAAAACAAACTGAAAATCTTAATTATGGAACTTAACCGAGAGCAGAGTCGGAGAGAGCAGCACCGAGCAGAGTCGGAGAGAGCAGCGAGCAGAGTCGGAGAGAGCCGTTTCGCGCTGTTTTGGGTCCGATAGGGTTTCTTTTGGAAATTTTTTGGACTGGGTCGACGGTATGTACTATGGGTTTTCAGAATTTAGGGTGGGTCAACATGGGTTGACCGCATCGGACCAAGATGCGACCGCATCGGCGCGATGCGGATCGGAGCGATGCGGTCAGATGCGCTCGCATCCTGGCCAGCGCTGCGCATCCAGGCAGCGCTGCGGCTTGCCATCGCAGCGGAGCGCATCCCGCATTATGCGGTTGATGCGCTCGCATTTTTAAACCAAGATTGGATTCTTCAACTTCTTGAACTAGTTGTGATTTTTCCTCAAGTATGGGTGTTTTTGTCTAACCACTAATCCATCCCTCCACCCTCCAATAGGGCACAAACTATGCTACTGTAAAGTGATGTATACAATTCTGTGGGATTATCATTGAAGAAGTTTATCCAAGACAGAAGTCTATCTGTAAAGTGGTGTTAATGTCTCCTGAAGTAAGAAATTATTTCTAATCTAGAGATACTGAACTTCAATTTCTAAGCATTTTCTCTATATTTTCTCATCTCATAGCTCCTCTTCACCTTCTTCATAATGCATTTATAACACATTCTATCCAAGTTTATGTAATTAAACATCAATCTCAACATTTCAGCTCCGGCTCCTTGTCAATGTTTACTAAGGTATACTCCCTCCGCCCTTCTATGTCTTAGGGCCCATATTCACAATTATTAAGATATCAGGTGGAGAAAATTTGAGCCACACATTTGGATCTTCAGTGGATCAAAGTACTCATCAATTATGGCCAAAAGAGGAAGGGTTTTGGGTGGGGCAGTGTTAATAGAACTACAAATATGCTAAGTAGGACAGTCTTAGTGTGTGAGGGAGTATATGCTTAAAACTGTTCCTTTTTGCAGATCTTTATTAATTGGAAATGCATCTAATATGAATACTGCATTCTTATGCATGCTACATCTCTATGATCACAAAGTGAATAAAAAAGTGGGCTAGTATGGAATTAATTTATGATTTTTAGGTTAGCAAAAATGAGTCCCGTAAATTTATATTTCCGTGAGACATTGTCTAGATATATTATGTAGTACAACACATTTTATTAGTTTCCTTGCTCATTTATTATAGTCCTCATAGCATTAATGATGGATTGGACTGATCAACCCACCCACCCCGGTCAATGATCTTATTGGCACATGGAGCAAATGACTGAGTAAAGTGGTGTATATATTTACCGCTGCTCATTACGTTAACCAAGTACACATTAAGATTTATCTCTGTTCATGACGAAATCCTTAACACTTCTGTACAATCACAACAGTCTCTTTAAGAAGAATGTTAGCAGTGAGAATAGATGGCTAACAAATCATGAAATGATTTTGATGTGGAGGACAATTTGGAATATATTATTTAAGAGCTTGTGTCTAGCTAATTGATCTTAGATAATTTCTAATCTTGCAGAGGAGACTGGAAGGATGTATGAAGCAAACGTCGATGATGTGAGCTACAGGCTCGTGGCAGTCTACACTCCAGTCAGAGAAGATGGAGTTGAGGGGCACCCATTCTCAGTATCAACAGAACCAATTGCTGTTGGTAACTTCCAATACCATCCTTTTTTTTGCCTGCCTTGCCAATTTTTTTTTTGATGAAATAAATTGATTAGTCAATCAGAATCAATCTTCACAAACTCATGGCATTAAAGTTTCTTAATCAAGTTCTAAGCCTATCAAGAAAGAACCTATTTTGAATAGTAGAATGAAATCAAAAGACAACAAACTAGTTTGGCCCTCGGTTCTGGAGCTCTAATACTACAAGAAGTGCTCCAAGGACGAGCTATTTAGACTTGTATCTACAGATCAATGACAACTGATAAATTTACTAGAGATGATGTAGTATTAGAGACTTTCAGTATGTGTGAGAGACCTAGTCTAAACTTTACTCTTTGGTTCATCTATTCTTGGAGTTCTTCTGAACTCCTAATTTTACCATTCAACGACTATTTTTTTATTCTAAAAAAAACAATCGGAGTTGCTTTTTTGGATTCTCCTGTTTGATGATGCTTTTATTGTCATGATTTACAACATTTTACACATTTTCCTGTAAGACTTTCTAATCAGTTGAACTTCATTTCAAAATGGCCTGGCTACTTATATTTCATTGTGCTATTACTAATTTCAATCTAATTGCAGAACCTGATGTTCTCAAAGATGTGAAAACAAATCTGGATCTAGGATCAGTAAAATTTGAGGTAGGTTATTTGCTTAAAGATTGAATTGATAATGATTACTGGTTTTGTATGTAATTTTAATTTGTAAATATATGCTCGTCAATTAACTGCAACTCATTTTGAAAAATATTTCCTTTCGCTTCAACTCTACTGGCTTCCGTGTTTCTTGATTCCATCATTGGACTTGAAATAGTATTCCTGGAAATGCACAAGTCTTTTAGACTGTATACGTATCTTCATGTCTTTCAGTTTTTAGTATGAAGGGTAGAGTTGTAACCTTTGTATGTTCTTTTATTTTACTGACTACATCCGCTTCTGCAGTTGGAAACATTAGGACAAAAGTTTCTTTATTTTGTTTCAGTTTAAATTTGTGGATATGCTGGACTCTTTTTTTTTCTTTTTTAAAAGGTACTAAATATGTTTATTTATGCTCTCTGCCCTCCATCACCTACACAGTTACTATTCCTTTTGCCAAAATTAGTCAACGGGTAAGAATATTATCATTTGGAAGTTATTAGATGCGTCATAACTCATAACAAATATTCTTAAGATACAAATCCAAACATGTTTTTTTAGGAGTCTTTGCAAAACCAAAGTGTGCAAGTTAGATATACAAATGGAGTAAATTTTATCAGTTGACTATAAAATGAAAAGAGATCTGTATGATTAAAAAAGTTGTTTTGATGAAACTTGTGTTTGGATAATTGGGATCTCTAATTATTTAAGACAATTTCAGATGTACTTTTATTTTATAAAAAATTAATTATTCACATGCCTTTTAGCTTTTGGATGTGTCAACTAGGGATGATTATGTGTTGGGTTCAATAAGACCCAGGCTCGACCATACAGCCTGTAGGGTCTGAAAATTTTAGACCCATACCAAGATCCGATGGGTCTTGGGTTCAAAATGAGTCCTAGATGGTTCAACTTTCTAATTTTTATCTTCACTAAATAAAATATATAGTATTAACTTAAATACAAATAATTCAAATTCAATATGCAGCTGAGTTAATTTTTCAAGGAAAAAAATACAATCCATAATATTTATTGAATTGAAATTAAAAATACAGAGAGAATGTGACAGTGATTTAGGAATTAGGGTAAAATTACATACTAGTTGGAGTTATATTGGTCTACGGGTTGAGTGTGGGCTGGGTTTGGGTCTTAATATTCTAGACCCAGACCCAATGGATCTAATTTTTTTGGATCCATACCCAACCCAACGGGTCTAGACCTTGTGGGTATGGGTCGAGTCCTAGACCCATGCTCATCTGTCAACTCGTGTTCCCTTGCTCCCTGCTATCACTGGATTAACTTCAACTATATGTTTATGTCAGCTAGCTTATATGAGTTGGAGGGAAACATTTGTACCATCACTGCCTCATCCTAATGAAATGAGAAAATATTCAAAGCAGATTCAGGAACATAAGTCAGAACTCAGTAAAGAGAACTACGCAGTTGATTTATGTCTATTAGAGATGAACTGAAAGGTCGGATGAGCTGTGCAATGATACTTATCTATTTGAAACCAATAGAAAGCTTGATTAGAATCTAAAATCATAGGATACTAGTACATAGCTGCTCATATTAATCGTTTGTGTGTGGTGGATGATGGGCACAAACTTATTAATCATGGTGCTTAAGGTGAGAATAATTTGTACCGGGAGGTTTTACTAATGAAGATGAAAGAGCAATCAGATTAAACTAAGCCTGTTCTATTGGCCAACGATGTCTTATTGGTTTTGTCTGGGCTCACTAGTATTTTCACCCAACTAGTAAAATGAAGAAAGAAAATAATGCTTAATTATATGGCCTCTAGTATGCATAACTCTCAATTGATGTGCTTCAGGGGGCTCACTAAAACATAGAAGTATTGAATCATATTGGAAGGAGAAAGGGAAGAACACCCAAGGGGAATTGGAATGTAACTGTATTACCTTCTTTTCCTCAACATATTTTCACACCATATAGCTGGATAAAAGTTTGCTGTCACAGTATAACCCTCCTTGGATAGATCCTGAGCCCAAGAACAAATGTGGTTTTTTTTGACAAGCATGGCATTTGTAAATGTGTGGGTTTGGTTTGGTTTTCCATGCTTATGTTAACATAAATTGTACTCACTGCTATCTCACACCTCGTGACCAGGTGCTGTTTGACAAGGATAGAACTTCTAAAAAGGTAGATATACACATTGTCTTCCCCTTATCATGTTAAAAGTATAAAGTATGCATTAATGTCTTTAACACCTATATGCTGCAGGTTCCTGGAAAAGGAAACCTGGAGAGAAGAATTTTAGAAGTAAATAGAAAGAGAGTTAAGGTTATGAAGCCAGGCTCCAAAACTTCATTTCCAACTACTGAAATTCGGGGAACTTATGCTCCACCATTTCACGTAAGTTTTAATTTAATGACTTGTATTGGTTAACAAATTACTGTTTTAATAAGTGAAACTATGTGAACAATGTGTGTGTCTAGTAAATGGTGTTGCTGATTTTGATTGATTCTCTTCTAAGCATCTAATGTCCTTAAATAAGTTGACTTCCATAAAGCTCAAGATGGTTAACTAGTCTCTGTTGATTTTTTGAATGAGAAATCACCTGCACCAAAATCTGTTGTCCAAAAGTCCAGTTTTCTGTTCATTGATGCTCGAGAAGCAGAACTGAACAATGCTTCGCACTTGCAGGTGGAGCTATTCCGAAATGATCAGCATAGACTCCGAATAGTAGTAGATGGTGAGAATGAAATAGACTTGATGGTACAGACTCGTCATTTGCGAGATGTTATTGTTCTTGTCGTCAGAGGCCTTGCTCAACGATTCAATAGCACATCTCTCAACTCCTTGCTCAAACTAGAGACATAATTTACTGCATCTACAAGTGAATCGCATGTCTTGATTATGCTTTCCCGTCTACTGTAATTTTGGCCACCATGGACTTTGTGCTCACTCCTATATTTTTAGTACATTTCGTTCGTGATGTATGCATATACTGTTTTCAAAGTTTAAATCCACTAATATAGATGGAATACTAAAAAAAGAAAGAAAAATAAGAGTGGGTCTTGAGGTGGCCTGTGCATGTGCATAAACTCTTGAGAAAAATAAGGGTCGGTCTTCAGGTGGTTCATAAATTTATGGACATGTCAAAGATCTATTTGCAATTAACAAAAAATGTAAAAATTCATGGGTTGGGCCTTTAGATTATTGGCCGGAATATAACAAATAAACCCAAACCTTCTCTTCTTCTGCAAAACACTGGGTCTTTTTTGTTTTTTTTCTATTTCCTTTTGCTAACAAACTAGCAATACATCCTCCTTAGACCGGTCTGGAAAAATTCTCCTTCAATTGATAAATTCTATTACTTTTTCGATCTGCAAACTTTCTAGCAACCAAATCCTTCTCTGATTGATTCATCTTTTTCCCATGAGCTCTTCAAATGATCTGTTAGTGTTGAGTAAAATTTGTGATGAGCACTTTGCCTTGCAAAAATATCTACATTAACAAATTTCAATTTTAAAATAATGAAATTTAGTTTCACGAGGATGGAATTTTGCTTCGTAGTGTCCAATATATTAATTTTTCACATTCGAATGAGTTTATGTTAAATTGCTTTCGATGTAAATGAAATTGTTGAAACTTTTGCTGCTATGAACAAGTAAAAAATATGTGGCAAATATTCAAAAAATAACCTAATGAAAATTTTCGTATATACTATGCACCTGTTAGCTTATAATACGTATCATTTGTATTAACACATACACTTGTTTTAAAAAGCTCTGAATATAGATTTTTTTTCTAGGAGATCGTGTATAAGTTAAGGTATGAATTGTTTCAATTTTGTTTAAAATGCATATGTTAGTCTATAACTAGTATATGTTAAAGAGAAAAGTGCATACCTAATTTACATAAGTGCAAATATAACATTTTGATAATTAAAAGTGAAAATATAACCCTATATAGTAAGTATAAGTACATATGTACCCATTACAACAGATTTAGGTTGAAATTCGGTGAAAGGAGCATTTTACCCCTTTGTAAAAAACAAAAACACTACCCTCTGAAACTCCAATCTTTTTCCTTTTACATTTTTCTGTTCTTCTTGTTTCATTTTCTCCTCTTCCTATCTTGTTCATGTCGTTTTGAGCAACATTTTCTCTTCTTCTCCAATTTGCGGTCCTCCAGATCCGTGAGCCGCATCCACATCCGCGCCACCTCCAGCTTCAGCTCGAACGGCTCTCGCGCTACACTGACGCAAAGTTGTCGCGTGTTGAGATGTAGTTGCTTCAAGCGCTAGAGCCGAAGCAGTACAAAAACAGGTGTAGACTACCACCGCCGCAAAATATGTGGTTGTGGGTGGCTTCACCGTTCATAGCATTTCCAAGGTCGGGAGTGGACGAGTGCGGCGGTAGCAAATGTGAAGAAGGAAAAGCCCAATCTCATACCGGGGGTGGAGGTTGTGACGGGAAGGGTGGCTAAAAGGGTTGGTGGTGGTGTCCGATGGAGGCGGGCTGTGGTGGTGGCCTGGCGGTGGAGGTGGAGCAGCGGCGGAGGTGTTGGAGCAGTGGCGGTGGTGATAAGCAAAGGGCAATTTTTGTATTTCAAATTTTTGTATTAGGCTGAAAGGACATTTTGATCATTTCCGGTCAGTCTATGGCTGAAAATGGCCAGTCAATGCCGAAATATAGTGTTTAGGGTTATATTTGCACTTTCATTAAATAGTTAGGGTTGTTTTTGTATTTTGAATTATCTTGAGATTATATGTATATTTACTAAAATATATAGGGTTATATTTGTATATCCCTATGTTATAAATTACATAGAAAATTAGAGACTAAAATTTGTTATATTAACTCTGCATTACTTAGTTTACAACATGTATTGTTTAAAAAACGTGCATATGATTTTAAATTGTCAATTCATTTTATGAATAGCAAAACTTTGTCATGAGGTAGTGCATAAGTTGCCTTTTGAATCGTTTCTGTTTTGTTAAAAACATGCGTATGTTAGCCTGTATTTCTAATTGTATACATAACAGAGGTCACATGATTTTGTAGTTTTTCAAATTTCCAAATAACAATTCAAAGACTTGGGAAAATGTACTGATCAGAATGGAAAGCTGCAGATCAAGAAGGTGTACAATTTGATGAAAGGGGGAAATGAGCTTAAAGCAAATACAATTGTTATTTGGCATAAAAAGGTTCACCCCAAGCAGAGATTCTTTTTGTGGATGCTGCTGCATGGCAAGTTGGCAACAATTGAAAAACTGCAGCAGTTTGGTGTTATAGGAGCCCAGCCAGATTGTGTTATGTGTGGAGAAAAGCAGGAAACAGCTTTCCATCTATTCTTTGAATGCAGGTATGTAAGAAAGGTGACAGAGGGGCTGCAACTTAAGCAAAATGAATCTCTGAGACAACTTAAAAAGTTTCTGTTTCTGTGTGCTAAAAGGGGAAAGGGGAAGAGGATTGGGATGCTGGCCACAGTGCTTCATAGTGTTTGGCTGGAGAGGAACAGAAGACTATTTGAAAAACAGGAATTGAAGGAAGAAGTACTGATCAATCAAGTAAGAACTGAATGTGAATGGAGAGAAAGGAAAGAGATGAAAGGCAGGATGATGAAACTAATGGGAGTAGCACTGGAGGAAGAATGAAATCTGCAAATCTGTTGCAGGAAGAGCCAAGAAGCAGGAAATGTTGGTTGGACAGGAAGCAGGAAATGATGGTATGTAATCGGTAGGATGTAATAGAGAAGGTATAGAAATGAAGTAAAAATAGTAGGGGAAGAAGGGCTGGTAAGGAAAACTGAGATTGTAAAGGGGCTTAGAGAGATGGCTCTAAACATGGTTTGTTGTTTTGATATCATTTTCTATAAAATCAATTCATCAAAAAAAAAAGAAAGATAAAATTTTCGGTTTGCATGAATCGGGTTATAAACATTATAATTACTACATGTTGTATAATAAAATTTTGATGTTGCAACTAAGACCTTTTACCTTTTACTATTTTAATTAAACTCTGTCTTTCCATAAGCCTATGGAAATACCGTATTTCCCAAGACTTTGCCCTAAATTAGATAGCAATAAATTATAATTTAAAATAAATTAAAGTTAACATAATTAAATTGTAAATAAATGGAAGGAATTCTGTGTAAAATTATTGATGAATGAATGAAACTAACCAATTTTCAAACGTTAAAAATGGGAAAATTTAAAGAGAAGATTAATATTAAAAGTATGACAGTATTAAAAGAAGAAAAAGTCTCCCTTTAGACTGACTAATGGTTAAACCAATTATGAAAAACCTCGTTTCAATAACTTTTAGGATCAAATTATAATTAATTGGTTAAACCAATTATGAAAAACCTTGTTTCAATAACTTTTAGGGTCAAATTATAATTATTTATGCATTGCGATACATTAAAAAAATTAAAGTATTAGAAAACTCGTTGCAATAAATAAAAAACAAACATCAATTTACGCTATCAATTTTAACGGTTAGTCAGTTTAAAATAAGATTTTATGCTAAAAAGAATAGAGAAAATATATCAAATTATTCCCTCCAAAAAAATAAAAGAAAAGTAATTATTCCCAAACTTTATTCTCCATCTCCTCCCTGTCCTTACCTGCATCCGTTACTGACTCCCTTCTCCTTCAGATTCCAACAAAAAAAGCAGTAAAAAAACACGCACTCACACAGTGAGATATGTTAGAGTAATAAGCAGAAAGAAGTGTATTATTATTGTGTGAATGGAGTTTGTGATTCAATACATTTAATACAACTATAAGAGGTGCTGTAAGAAAAACAGAACCTTTGACTAAAGCTTTAGCCAACCCCCACTCTCATTTTCTTCCAATTCTTGATCATTATCCCATTTCTGTGTTTCTTTTTAAACACTAAAATCCAGTCGGGCTTTCTGAATTACCCTGCATTTTGCCTGTTTTCAAGTTTCAACCCCCAAAGGTGCTGACATTTTCTAGATTTTTTGGTGGGTTGTGGGTCGCGTGATGATAGGAGCTTTTGGGGAGGAAGTTTCTTTGCTGAGTTCAGGAAAAGTTTC
>JAULKK010000006.1:9361970-9395352 GCA_032355705.1 Rubia peregrina
CAGTAATGCAGCAAAATCGTCGCTGCTAGTGCTTGAAGAATCCACTGGGGAATCTGCTTCCAAACTCATCTGGAAAGACAAACAAGAAGTTCCAATACACATCCACACACTCAGAACTTGTGCTTGAACATTAACAACGGGCAACAACAAATCATACTTTCACAGCAACAATTTACAGCGAATGAGTCTACTTGAATAGTTGAATGTATACAAAAAAGCTTAGGGAAAACAAAGCTCAATCAGCAGTTAATCTGATTATCTCAACATACATAAATTAACTCTATTTCTGACAAGAAGTACACAACTAGTAGACACAAAAATAACTTCTCTTATCCCTTTACAAGAAGTTAATAAACTATTGTATTCTCTCATCAAGACCTACACAAGCAATAAAGGAATGCTAACTCTAATTATCTCAATAATAAATATAAAGAGCAAAGGCATGAGCTACTTATATTATGTAAGAAATGCAATATTACAAACAACTTACTAGCCGAACGAGGAACCAAACCCCATTAATTAATACACTAAAAAGAATCCATAGGAAATTACAGATCAGAACAAAACCCCATCATACAAAATGTTTTTCCGGGCTTCAAAATCACAATTACTCCCAACTTTCCTAAAACCAAACGAGGAACCAAGAAAAAGAAAGAGTGGAAGTGGGGTTGCAGTTACCTGATCAATAGAGCAGTCACAGTTCTTGATTGATCAACTACTTCTTCTCTTTCTACAAGATTACAGTTTTGACAATGAAATGCAGTTCCGGGAATCAGACAATTTCTGGTGTGGGTTAGTGGTGTTGGTTTGGGTATGAAGTTTAAATTTCTGCTCTTTTAAAGATTTTGATATTAGTACCGGAGAAACTTTGATTTAGACTTGTACAATACCAAAACCACTTCCAACTCACTCTTGTGGTTTCCATTCATGAAATAATTAATCTCTCTCCTCTACCTCTGCAATTCAAACCACAATTAAAACACTCCAGTTTATTCTCCACAATGGTGAAAATCACTCTCAAACCACTTCATGGACCGTACTTGATTCTCTCTATCATACTTATTAATTCTACCTTTAATAATTAATTTAAATAAATTTATCTAACAAAATAAATTTAAAAGTGAAATTTAATAATGCACCTATAATTATTGAATTGGATTTTGATTTTTGAAATCTCATTTTCAAAATTAATTTTACTTTTTAAAATTTATTTTATGAACCATAATTAAACAAAAGAAACACACATATTTTTTTAAAGAATGTAATTTTGACTTTTAAAAAATTCAAAAATTTATTTATATTTTAAAAATAAATATTATATATTTTTTTTGCGATTTTTTCCATTTTTTTGGATTTTTAAATAACATAAAATAATTTTCACAAATTTAAGAAAAAATGTTTTTTTAATGGAAAGGGGTGGTCAAAACAAAAGAAAACAAAAGTGGCGGTGGTCAGTTTAAAAATGAAAACAAAAGGACGTGAATCACCTGACTTTGTCAGGTTTGATACTTGAATCACCTGACTTTGTCAGGTTTTGGATGGTTCCCATTTGGGAACCGGTCCCGGGGGTTTTCAACCCCCTTTCAGTCTCTCACTGTGGAGAATTATTGTCCCTATTCGATTCTCATTTTTAATTCAACCCACTCTCAAACCTCCACTGTACATGCTCTTAATGTTGATGTTATCTTCGTTGGCTTCGATGTGGGCTCGATTAGGAATGTCAGAGGTTAATTGCGGCTGGGGGGAGACCCTGGTCTTGTCCTTCAATGAGGAAAAAATTACCTCCCCCCTCCTATTCGAGCATAAATTTTCTACCGAAACCCACTGAAACAAAAGAGAGAGAAGTCAAGTAAAGCGAAGAAATAGAACGTTAATATCAAAAGCATAATTTTTTTGTGCAAAAATAAAAAGAGAAAACCATGTCGCAAACACCTTCATGGAAGGAGAGGCATATTTTGAAAGGGCTTCGGCCCCTCCAAGAATATTCTTGGTCGAGGGACCCAAGATAGTAGGTTTGACTCCCCGGGTTATTGTGGCGACCCGTGAAGAACCACCACCCTTATTCTTCTTGATCTTCGCCTTCTTAGGGACCCCTCTCTTGGTATTTGAAGAAAACTTTCTCTTCTCTTTCTTAGACTATCACCTTTTGCCCCCTTCATTCTCTTCTCGGATGACCCCTACAACAGAAGCGTTGGTGGGGGATGGTGGATTTATCATCACTGGAGACTAACCATGCACCCACCGATCGTATACCTCCAAAGACCAGGTGTAACCAGTTCCCTGCTTCTCATAAGTATCTCGGACGTCTAACGACTCCCGACTCCCCTAACAGCTTGTTGCTATCTGTGACCAACTTCTCGGGTATGCAGTACTTGTTAGCATTCTCGAACTTCGACTTCAAGTTCCATTTACCTACCTTGTATCATTCTGCCTCGCTCTCGAAGGTGTAGATGAGAGGGTCATTCAATCCTTTTCAATTGGAAGATTTCTTAATAGTATGGGTTGATGACCTCTTACTAAGGGTAACAATATCCTTGACCTCCCCTTTCTTGTTGACAACAGACTTACTCTGAGATCCGTAGTAAAGAGATTGAAATAGCTTGTACGAGGGAATAATATGTAGTCTATGGAACTGCATCATGAAGGCTATAATATATGTGATGACGTTCGAATGGATTTGGGCTGGATTGATTTAGTCTCTTTGAGGAGTCAAGAGAACAGGGGAGGAAACGGGAAGCAAAGCCCAAACTTTAGATGCTGTTCGTAGATGGCGCATCTCCCCGGTCGAGGGCTACTAAGAGTCTCATCATCTCGAAGGAGCTCTATCTTAAGGTCCGTAGGAATTTTACCGCGACAGAGAGGGTAGTGAGCGTATCAGAGATCTCCTTGGGAACTTAGTAGGGGCTCTTGAAAATGGGAGTAAGAATTTCCCTGTAGTACAACCTCTCCTTATCATCAACCTAGACCTGAACCTTCTTCTAAGTCAGTTCCTTTGATTCTATCAATTTCCAGTATAAACATCTCTGCAGTGCAGGAAACCGATCTGAGGTATCTCTTGCTCCTCCACCAAAAAAACCCATCTCAGCGGCTGAAGCTAGAACGGTGTCAGAATCCTGTAGGCGGGATTGAGAGGAGTCGTCCTCTCTACTGGTGCCGGAACCGGAGATGACAAAAACATAGGCCGGAATCCCCCCTATGCTTCCAATGGTGTTTGCGACATTCTCAAAATGCAAAAGTAAGGGTGAAATAAAGGGGAAAAAGGGACTTACTGGTAGTCGGACCAGAGTTCTGTGGAAATATGGTGAGAAGCTTTGATCTGAGAGGAGACAATTGATGACGTCTTATAGGAATTCCTAGTGTTGCTTATATAGAAGGCGAGAAGATAGGTAATGATTACCTTGGGCCACCAAAAAGATTAAGTAAAAGGTGTGAGAATGTGTGATAGTGTGCCCGCGTGATGGAAAGATTCCCCTCATTAATGAGATTAGATGCCCCAAGAAGCAAGGACGCAGCACACGCCAAGTGGCCTTTCCACTTCCCTCATTCGAGCCCCCTGCTATACCATAACATCGAGGCCTCACACTTTAAGAAAAATAAAGATGAAGGTCGAACCCTTAACCAAAAAAATACTCAATGGTCAAAATCTTAGCAGAAAAAAGACTCGAAGATCGAACCTCCAGCTTTATAGGGCTTATTGATAGTTTATTAACAATAATGGGTCTGAGCGCCCTTTTGCCGGCCCAAGTCCAAATAATTATCTTCTAGTTTATACTCTATGGATAATACCCGTTGGGTTGGCCCAGGGAGAAACCTTAGTACTCACTCCACAAGGAAACTAAACACTAGTCTTACCTAATCCTACATGCTTCATGCATATAAGGAAAAAGGTAATACTATTCACTCAACTATTCCTAATTCTAGGGGAAGATATGACTTTATCATTGGAGCCTTTTCCTCCCAGACACCTCCGGGGGATTTGTCTTGTAGATTTCAACCAAGTAGGCTCACGACTTAACAGTGGCGGTTCCAAGGCGCATCAGAGATGCTGCCAATTATCATTACATTGCAAGTGAGACCCTGCAATTTTTCACATTTCATGCAAAACACTGCTAGTATTTTGACATTGCATGCAAAACGCTCCAAGATTTTTAAGTTTGTAGTTAGACGTTGCAATTAGTTCTTTCTAGTACTCGAATATCGCTTATGCTAAAAATGATAAAGCTAAGCGAACATCTCGATAGTCTTTAGAATTGAGCATATTATTTGAAGAGAAATAGAAGCAAAGAAAAATAAATTTCAATGAATATACAACAGTATTACAATAGCTGATAAAGGCTTCAAGGAACTAAATTCCCTAGCTTCTCTTCTAACTCCTCAACTTCTTCAATATTTACGCCTATTGCCCATTGAAAGTCATGAGCTTGATTTTTTTTGAGATATTTTGAAGGATCAAAAGTGACCCGGGTACGAGGATTCTTTGGACTGAGATCTGATTAGGCATCATTCTTTAGGTTGGTGTCAACTCTGGGAGCATTTCCTCTTCTTCCAAAAGTTTTAGTCTTGATTGTATTTTTTGTGGTATTTCCTAGCTCTCGAGGATCTACGAGTACCAGCATTCTTCTTAGCCTTCAACTTACCAGCAATAGACACTCTTAAACCCTTGATGCGATGACATATTGAAAGGAATTCCTTTAGCCATTTTGTTATTGCATCTTCTTGTCGTGGATAGTTCTCTTGGTGAGCACCTTGCGCTTAATGAACCAAATATCTACTGCTTTAAGTAGAAAATAGGGAACATCGTAATAAGCTTAGGTTGGAATATACCATGATACAACCCGTGGGCTCGAACATTCTCAGCATAGACCTTTATGGTGGAGTTTAGCCCCTTATTTTCTTCCTTGAGTCGTGAGTTTTCAATAGCTAAGGAATCACATAATGTGTCAATCTTGGCTAGAGCTTTGGTTAATCTACTATTCTCGTTGAGATTTATTTCATGCTTACCTACCATCTTGCCAACATGGGCCTTAAATTTATAGGCTTGAGTTCAGCTGTTGTCAAGTTGAGCCTAGCATATCGGTAGCCTCTTGGCATCCACAAGGCATCGAGAGAGTCTTCCTTGCTTAGAGGTCCTTTAAAAGACTTTGTATTCTGCCAAAAATTCAGCTTCACATTCTTTTCATAAAGATCTTTTTTAAAAAATTTGCATCGAGGGATGACTGTTATCTCGCCAGGAACTAATTTTGTATTGAACTTTTCTAAGTCCAACATCATCTTCATCATATCCCCTCTAGCATTTTTCAATTCTGCTTGGTTTTAAAGAAAGAGATCTAGGCAAGCACTTTGTAACTCTCTTTTTAGTACATTATACTATGAGGAAATGAAAATAACCAAATTAAAAGAAATAAATGATATTTCATTGATGAAGAAAAGTTTGAAATACAAATGGTGGCCTCGAGGTAGGATTATGCAAGTTACCCTACCCTAGACGTACCTTCGTTAGCAGCAGGGGTTGCTTCAGTAGCTGTCTTGTCTACCTTGTCCCCGGCCACCTTGTGCCCTTTAAACTCGGTAGAATCCTTTGAAACTGTGGTCTTGGGGGGGATAGCGTGGAGTTCTTTTGTAGTATAAAACTGCTTTGAAGATCTCAAGTAGTTCAAAAGAGCAAATCTAAGACCTCCATCCTTTGTAGCTTCATCCCATTTCTTGGAAAATTTGTCAATGGCATCCGGCTCGAGGAAAGATCTTACAAATTTGATCTTGTCATCCAGAGGAAGGGGTGAGAGTTCATGCAAGAGCTCTTCTTCAATCAAGGAATGACAACAACTTTTGCAGACTGAAGAAGATCGAAGAAGTCGTAAAATTCTGGAGTCTTTATCAATTTTTCCTTGAAAGCTTTCAGCAGGCAAGCTTGAGCCTCAAGACCTTGAGTCTTCTCTAGTTCTTCTTTTTGGAGTACAAGCTTCCTCTTCTCAGCTTCGAGAGACACATTACGCTTCTTGGATTCCACGAGCTCTTTCCTCAAACAGATAAGCACAACATCATTCACCTTGGCCTGTTTGAGCTCTTCTTTCAAATGAGTTAACTCAGAGTTCTTTTGGTGGACCTCCTTACACAATTATCCTTGTTTGGCACCCAGCACTACCAAAATGGAGGACAGGGAGGAGCAAGAATATTTGAAGTGCTGGGACACCTTATATATATATATATTTAAAAAGTGGTTATAAAAGAAGACTAGACAAGAATTTGAGGATATAAATGAACCTCAGGATCCTCGAATAAGTCTCCTAAGACTGTCTTCTCCAAGATGGGAATACACAAGGAACTCAAGGGAATAGGAGGAATTTGAAGGGTTTTGTCATCCTTCCCCTTCTTGAGTAGTTCATTTGAGGAATATTCTTCGTGATTTTTCCTTTTGAGCAAATTATCAGATATTTGCTCATCCTTACCCTACACGAGGGAAATTTCCACAACCTGGGGAGGGTTTCCAGGATTACCTTTGACCACATTTATTTGAGTCCTTTATAAGGATTCATTGAGACTCTTTGAAGAGAGAATGGATCATGGGTTAGAATAAGAAAAATAAAAATCACATACAAAGCAATAATTTCCATTACTAAGACACTTTCGAGGACTTCTGAAGGGTTAGATTTTTTAGAATTAATCTAGAGAGGGGGTTCTCGAGCAGGCTTCTTAAAATTTGGCAGCGAGATGTTTTCTTCTTTAACAACTCTATTTTCTTTTTGCTTCCCTTGGAGCTACATTCGATAGGCATGCTTTGTAACTTTTGCGCTCAAAAATCGATAAACGTATGTACTTAATATTTTGGGTGACCAAATGAAACCACCAATCAAAGTCTTATTGCAAAAAGGGTTGTAATTGATAGATGTGGCCAGAAGGTGGCTCTTGGAATCCTCGAGATCTCCAAGACAAACATACTTCTTCTTCTTCTTCGAGGATTCAACTACCACATATTGGCTCCATTTGGGAACTTTATACCTTTGGCTGCAATCAAAGGTAAGATCCCTTTATCATTCCACCCAGATGAATTAGAAGGAATGATAAAAGGTTTCTGCTTCTCCCGTCTGCGGACGAAGGTAAAATATCATCTCTCTTGTTACCACTTTAAGTCACGCTGTACAATGCACAAAGAAACCTGTACTTGGGATTAATCTTGAGCTCGTTGCACCTCGTCCTGAATATCATGATGATCACAACCATGTTGGGATTAACTTGTGCGGGGTTAACTCTGAATTCCTTGAGCAATTGTGAGAATAAAGAGGGGAAATGGAAGCACAACCCATATCGAAGGTGCTTGACATACCCCCTCCCGAGCATCGTTAAACACGAGAGGAGGTTAAGTTATTAAATGTCAAGTATAGAGGATATATACTACCAAAAATGGTAGAGAGTGGAAAACAATGTGGCTGTCTACAGAGATGTTAGAAATATAGTAATCCATTAAACACAACCATGGTCGGGTCGTCAATCCAACCACGTGTTGGAATAAATAGTGTTGTGAAAATATTCATTGGGGGGTGTTCAACTTTAACCTACAAGCATGTAGTCAACAGAATAAACTATATAAACAAACACTTGAGGAATATTTTCCTAACATGGTCAATGTTATTTCGAACATTGATTTCATCAAATACAAGAACTTAGCCTTATTCAATTGCTTGTGTCACGTGATGCAAAAATGGTCAAAACTTCCCCCTATTTATTACATATAGTTGTGAGTATAAAATCTTCCATAAGTCTCACCTCCGCAACTAGAGGAGTGCAATAACAACTATGGTACATTACGCAGTCTGATTCTCCATCGTGCAATTAAGTTCATTGCAGAACACCACATAAAAACTACCCTTACGCCTACAAAGGCAAATAAAGTAGCCATCTTATCGATGGCTTCTAAGATTAACACGATAATCCTAGTTTGCTACGTACTCTATATCTACCTACAACCCTTCGGACCTCTTTGGTCAGCTAATTAGATGCATGCTTGATTGTGACGATTAACAACGGTAACCTTTGTGCACAGACTCAGTTTCGAACTATCATCACCCCAAGCACATCTAGGTTTCCTTAACCAAGGAGTAGCAATAGTGCACCAACATGAAAGTAGACTCGATTGTGTGCCAACAAAGTGTGATAATCATGTAATTCCCAAGAATATTAAGAACAAGCCAACATAATGATCACAAAACACATAGAAATAGGTAGACATAGAAATCTCACAAAATAAACATTAACACATGAATATGAATATAGTCCCCAAGCTAGATCCCTACTCTCTGAGCATTGATCCTAAGTATTACATTGGATTTAGCACCTTTGGGAAAAAAGAAAAGTAAAAAGATGAAAAGAAAAGAAACTAGTTAGAAGTGAGAGTGTTTTCTCTCTCTAGCCACATACTAAGATCTTAAAATGAGCATAAAATTAAACCCTAGTAGACCAAAGTCTATATATAGTAGTGGGGAATTGAGCCTAAAAATAGGCCCAAAAGTTTCTAAAAACACTACCAACTGCCACTGGCTCATGCTGGCGTGAGACACGGGCCGTGCTAGTCATGCTGGCACATCCTGTGTCATCCGATGTGGGCCGCCAACCAGCTCTTTGTTTTGCTCCTTCTGATTCACACCATGCGTCATTTTACGTGCCCATTGGGCTTAAATCTTTTTTTCTAAGTACCTTGGAAAACCTGCATTATTATTCACACCCCATCGGCTAATCTTGGCATTTGTGACTTGAAATGACATAGGTCGTATAAAGGAAACATCCTTCTCCCATACTTAGCTGATTTTGGAGTGAAAAGGGGGTCCCTTGTGCCAGATTTTGATACGGTATGTGTAAGGTGATACGGGCCTTTCCAAGGCTCCGTAACATGTGCCATGATACTTAGTGTGGGCCATGTTAGCTTTTGGATCATGTCGGGCTTGTGCAGTTATCACCGGTCGTGGCTGGTTTGCATGTTTCCTTGGCTGCTACGTGTGAACCATTGGTTCGATTTGGGAGTCCTTGTAGTTGATTTTATCGAGTTTGAGAAGAAAAATCCAATTTTGACACCCTCAAGTGCTGATTCTTCTTAGATTTGGCTCAAAACTCCGGGCAACCTCTAATAATGATCCCTCCGCCTTTCTTGTTCCTAATTCCATCTACTACCTCAATTTTGAGTTTGTGGCCTTAAATCTCTTACCATCCTTCTGAATGGTCTTCGATATCTTCTACCATCCTTGCGAATGACCTTTAAATATCTACTATCACCTTTGCAGATGGCCTTCCACCAAAGAAAAAGAAAAAGCACTCACAGGTAACCTACTAATGAGACTAAAAAGGAAGATCTTGGCGCCCGTGAATAAAAAGTGTCCATTAGTCTCAATTAAGTCTATAAAATGCGGAATTTAGACAATAAAAACAATAATGGCCGTTTAAACCTTTGTCATGCAAACCTAACTGAAACTAGTTATCAACCAAACAAAACATGATAATACATGTGTTAAATGCATCGGCTAACACATGTAGAATGGTGCACATCAATCCCAACACACTTAAACCTTTAATCTTCCTCGAGTAAACAAAAACTGGAAAGATCTAAGTGAAATGTAGCATGCAGAGGGAAGTTAGCCAATACATTCAACTTATTCCCAAGCTACACCCTAGTTCCCCCAAAGAAGTAAGAATCTCGCAACTCTCACACTCCCCAAAATTTCTAAAGTAACCTAACAATCCAAAAATATTTTGAAGAAAAAGGTAAGCATGAAAGGTAAGTGTTGAACCAGCTTACTCCCTCGAAAAAAACTGCCGAAGACAATCCAAGAGATATTGATGAAGAAACTGCCAAAGATGGCCAAAAGATGTTAAATTCCATTTAAAATTTCTCTCATATTTCCTAGGAGCCTTTTAGGGTGTTCATCCTAGCATTCATACATGTTGAGCTCACCATTTCATCTTTTTCCACACGACCTCTCATTTTTGCCAAGGTTTTCCATCCTAGCCTGGCCTTAGCCTCTCATTTTTACCTTGTCCTTTAGATCTATCAGGGCTTTACATCCCATTTTTGCCTATGTTTTCATTTTGAGTTTTCAACTTAGTCGGGTATATATATATATTTATTTATTCATTTTTTCAATTTTTTGTGTAGCACAAAATGTCCCAAAGTTGGGCTTCATACTACAAAAGATAGAGAAAAAGAAAAAAACTTCATCACCAAATTTTCAAGTACAATCCCAAATAAAACTACCAAAATGTGCCCCCAATCTAAAAACAACAAAAAACCTCAAAAGTTCAACATCCAAATGGAGGAAATACCAAAACAAGGAAAAACACAGTAATCCCAACAATCATCCCAACAAACTGTATTCATAAATTGAGAGACAAACAAATGAGATACTACCATAGAGGTGTTCCAACTCCTTCCCCGCCACTTAGTTAATGCATTGTCCCCAATGCATATAACTAAGGGAAAAGTTGGAAACAACGAGAAATGCTCAATGTTTCTTCCGGCTTCTAGCCTCGTGCCCCCATCCACTCAGATATGGATGGTAGTAGCCTTCCCCAATGCCCGATGTACGCAACCTATCACCGATCTCCCTAATGTTATCCCGCATGTGTCCCATACCATCCCTTAAGTGAAACAGCTGACCGTCCACCCTGTCATATCTATCTGTTATGTCTTGACGCATGATGATCTAGCTGTGCACTAAGCATATGAACATCGTGTTTGACCCCAAAGATAGAGTTCCCCAAGGATCGTGCCTAGTCCGGTCCATGCGGTTGATGAGTCCATATAGGATATGAATAAGGCAACTGAAAGCCCGATGACTCATGCTTCTGGAAGGGGCTATACTGTGGTTGCTGCCAAGGATGACTCTCTTGCTAACAATGGCTCGATATACTTTGTCTGGAGGGTTCAGGACTCGGAAAAGGCGGGGGTCCGTGGCTAGACTGTGCAAAATCTTCATAATGGGAAGATATGTTATATATGTGGGAGCTTTTAGCGCCATGCCTTGAAGAATGTTACGGCTCCTCATGAATACTAAATGGCCTCTGATGAGGGGGTGGCCTTCCTAAAACCTGTCCGAAAGTAGGTGGTGGCGCTATGAGATGCTCAAATGCAACAGTGGCACCATTTGTGAGAATGCTAGCTGTGGTGGGACAACCTGCTGCTCAATGGGCACAAACTTTATGGGATACACTGGAACCTACTCCTGATCTTTCTCTTATTCTTTCTCCTCTAAGCCATCCTCCTCTCCCGAGTAGTGATCGACCAAAACTACCTCTGAACCTGCATCTGGCTCGATGATAAGGTATTGCAATTTAAACTTCTTTTTTAGCGAAGTCCTCGAACGCTGGGAAACCTTATGAATTTCTTGACCTTGTACATCCATAAGACAGTTCCTAACTCCATCGATATAAGCTTCTCCTCATCCATAACAGGTTGAGTGAGTGTAAAGGGCGTTTGTAGGTTCGCCTTCATCTCCTCATCTGCATGAAGGTCGTAGTACTAAACCAGAAGCTAAACCATACCTCCAATAGCTATCTTCCCAGTGTTTAACGGTACTATGGAAAGCTCAATACAGTGAGTAACAAAATCTTCAGGAAGTTGGGATTAGCTCTACCCATGAAAATAGACCAAAGTATCTTGCAATCTCTCTCACTGTCAGTGGTAGCCTCCCCTAGCAACAAACTACCACAGTCAACAACATGGCTACGTATCTTAATGCTGGATGAACTATGTCACTATTCTTGCTTACATTCCCCCTAAGATTTTGGTGATGGTAGCCCAGAACGCATACAAATCATACTCTGCATCTGGTTTGTTGTAACCCTTCACATCCATCTGTAGCTGCCATTTGAAGATTTCCACCAATTGAGCACAATTCATGCCCTATGGAACATCTCCCAAATGGAATCTAATAAATTTCCCCATCTTCCTGTTGTTCTCCTTGGCAATAGTAGACAAAAACTCGAGGGTGTACCTTGTGTACTTAGGGGCTGGCACAGTAGTAAACTGCTTCATACCAATCCTACCTAGTAGGACCCTGACAGGTTTGTAGAGTCTGGATTTTTTAGAGTCTCTTAATAAAAAAACCTTTGTCTCTTGAGTAGGGTGCGCTACTAGGTAGACCCTTATTTTCTTCTATTCCCAAGAAAGGGAGGTCAACCCCATAAATGGTACACTAGGTTCTCTCCTATGTCTACGAGCCATGATAATTACACTGAAGTATAGCACTAACAAAGACAGATCCTAGAAAATTTCCCCAAGAACGAATCCCGAAAACACCCCCGAGCACAAAATTATATTAGCCACAATATCCACCAAAATTTACAAGCATGAAAACCCCACAACACAGGAATTACTAAACTTCTAATTCTTTGAGAGAATAAAAATTCAACCAAGTACCTCTAGTGTCGAATGTGGTGAGATCTTTTCTCGAGGAATGTGCGGAACCCCTCTTAGAACTAGTAAAGGTAACTCCAACACCGGAATGGACAAAAAAATTGAGTTCTTTGGGGGAGAAAAACTCTGTTCTGGCTGATATAATTTTTTAAATTTTTCTATGAATATGTTCAATAAAATCTAAGATCGGAACACTAACCTTTATTTTCTCAAACATTTTCAGATATGGTCATCATTGGTTGTCATCTTCGGCCTTCCCCTAAGTGCATTAGGGAAGGGCGGAAGGAGATTAACCATTGCTTCGGTTGTTGGAAGTTCCTTGACGAGTTCCTCCACAACCAATTATTGCTCCTCCAAGTTGGTTTGTTATTTTTTGTGACCAAATTGTCCTCTTGTAGATTTGTCTTCTTGGGCTCACACAACTCCTTCCCGTTTCTCAACTTTAGAGCGCTCACAGTCCTCTGATTAACCTCCGGTTGGGAAGGAAGTTTTTCAGACTCTTTGGCCTCAAGTCGGCTTACCGAGGTGGCAAGTTGCTCGAATTGAATCTTAATATTCTTAATGCTCGAGAATGCCCTAGTCCCGAGATCTTCAATCTCCCACCTTGTACTCTCTGCGAAGATGTAGTGATTCTTAGTCAATTGAGAGATTTCTTTAAGGATTTCCTCTCGGTCGGACTTGTAGAGTGAGGTGTTTTTTTTAAGGCCTTTCTCATATTTAATAGGGTTGAGGTGGAACTTGTTCTCCTAGGTTGTACCCTTGAATTTAGTTCTCCTCACGCCAACGAAAGTTGGGGTGGTCGCAGTACCTCGAGTTGAAGGTGTTTGCGTATAGATATTGCCATTCTTCTCTTTGGTTCCCATGGAACCCTTTTTGTTTCCCAATAGAAAACTGTGGTCTATTTCCATCAATTTTAAAATCCAACGCCTTAACTTCCTCAAAGTCCTCCACCACTTGAAGGCACATATCTCTGTGATGATCAAGATTAAAAATAACACACACTTTTGCTTGTCAGACTCCCTTTTTATGAATTATTTCATCATGGAGGCAAGAGGTTGGACTTACTCCTCTAGCTTATGAGATTGAGATGGTTCATCCATGGGCTTCACTTTTGAACTTGTATCGAATTGCCCGGTTTCGTTTGCCATCTCCTTGAAGAGTTCCATTGCTTCCCTAAGCCTCTTGTTTGCGATCAAACTGTTACAAGAGGAGTTCACCATAAGTATGTCATCATTGCACAGCCCTTCGAAGAAATATTAAACAAAGTCCCCCTCCTTGAATGTATGATTTGGAAAGCTAGCCAATAATCTCCTGAATCTTTCCCAATATTCGTAGAGGGACTCATTAGGAATCTGAGAAATGTTGGAAAGTTTTTTCTTCAACCTCGCAAACTTTAAAGTTGAGAAGTATTTCTCGAGAAATATGTGCGTCATATTCATCCATAAGGTGTACAACAGGGTGGTAGATAGAATAACCAATCTTTGGCTGAATCCAGAAGTGAGAAGCGAAATGCCCTCGGACTTTAGTCATCCTCCGAGACACCCGCCGACTTCATGTTGGTCAAAACTAGGTGGAACTCTAAAAGATCCTTGTTTGGATCTTCTCCGGCCATCCAATGGAAAGTCGACAAACATTGAATCATGTCGCTCTTGAGTTCATATGTCACATTTGGTGGCAACGATGGGATGATGATGCAAAGTGGTTGATTCTCCAAGTTTGAAGCCATCAACTCTCTCAAAGTGTGGTTGTCCTCCGCCATCTCTTCTTTCTGTACGGCAACCGAAAGTTGTTCTTATGGAACTTTTGACCTAGGTCTCCTCTTCCTTCCTCGCCTACTACCTGTGTAATTCGTTGGACTATGTAAAACTCCCAAGTTCTTGGTACATGTGTGTACCATAAACCGGGAATACAACAATGGCCAACTAAAATCCAAAATAGAAAGGGGGTTAAAGTAACCGGAAACAAGTAAGAAAGTTCAACAACAAAAACCAATCAAAAACAAAAATAAAAACAACACTACTTACTCTACTAAAACGTTATGAAAGTTACGTACATCTACAAGGTCTGACCCATTTCAGAATAAATTCACTAATCAGAAGAAGATAGTACAATGCACACCACACCACACAACTATACTTATCTTTTCTAATTACAACGTGTGGATTTTGCAAGCTTCCCTTGCAATCAATCTGCCTTAGTTAGACTCTCTCTGACCTCGATACTCATCGACGCTGGATCTCTTCCTCCTGAGTAATTAAGGCTTTCGATTATGAACTTTGATCAATAGTGTATTGATCATGTTGGAACACAATTAAATCTCTCGGCTACTCTCGATGGATGAAATATGGATGCAAATTTTCTTCTCTTAAATTCCTAAGTTTCTCAGTCACAATGTTCCTAATATATAAGTCTGATCGCACATCTTCAGTAACTTGTGCGAATGGAATTCTATCTCCATAAAATATTCTGATAACAATTAAATCCCTTAGAGATAGGAATTCCTTAATCTAATACCTTAAAGTAAGAAATTTAAATATTCCATCCATATCTTCACCATGGCTGAATATACCATATCAATATACTTCCATAAATCTAATCTAATCACATAAATAAAGGAATTGATATATTTTTAGTCAAATACAAATGGACAAAATATATACTTCTCGTATTTCAGCATCAACCTTTCTGTTCACACGAATCGATGTTACAATACAACATTACATATTTGCACGATTTCCACAAATTTCCAACTTGTTAATTCTGGAATTTAAAATTATGATAGGTTTATACTGTACTTGATAGATTTTAGGATCTAAATATACTACCAGTCATGTAACACAAATATCCCTAAGTGCCAATTTTATATAGTTTACTCTTGTCTGTCTTTGCATGATTGTAGTTGTTAGATAAACCTCCAAAAAAACTTGTTTTGTGAAACTAGCTATTCCTGACACGTGATCAGATTAACGACCCGATTGTGGCTTTGTTTAGTTAACTTGTAAGGTCCTATAATCTGTGTGTACAACCCCGGGCTTGCTTCTATCTACCTTTATGGTAGCTTAGTAGTAAGAATGGCAGCAACACAATAAATTTTACATTTGCTAAGTGCTTTACGGGTTAATTAATTTAACAACCTCATGGGGTCCGGATCAGATAAAAAAATCTAGTAGCCATAACGATGAAAATGTGGTAAAGTAATAATGGAAAAGGAAGAGGAAAAATTACTTCTTAGGAAGAAGAGAAGTAGTGAAAATGACTGAGAGAGATTTGTGTGTTGATAATCCCTCCTCAAATAACCTGCAAATAAAATGAAGGGAAGTTGATAAAGTGAGCAATTATGAAGGCAAAAAAGGAAACTATATAATGATTATCTCGAAAAACTGAAAAAGTTGAAAAGGCATGAGAATTTTTTGATATATTCCCATACAAGAAATCGTCATCTATGTGCCTTTTCACATAACTGAACGAAACAAACGTCCTTACAGATTTTGAAAATATCTAGATGAGAAAACAAAACATCACCTCGAGGTTCGAAGACAGTTGCACAGTTAAGTGATCTTGAGATATCATATCGAAATTCGAAGCTATGATTGAGTGATCTCGAGGATAATATATTGAACATTTCTAGACTCGATCCTTAAGGTCACTATTGTTAAGGTACCTCAAAAACCTCCAGACCTTGAAGATATCTTTAGTTTTCTGGGGGTATTTGATTTTGGTTTGATCTAATAAGCCCAAATAATTTTTTTGGGTCTATTTCAGCCTAATAGAGTTTATTGGAAACAATCAATATTTTGACAGTATTTATTGGTAATAAAATTATTACAAGGAAATTAAATTGTACACAAATACTACTAGGGTTGTTTAAGTAGAAATACAAGTTATGTCTACATTTTAGTATTAATTCATTCTCATACATTATTCATATAGTTTACTAACTTAAGCATCAAAATGTTTTCCCCTGGGGATTTCCGGGGCTTGTTCTTTGCAAATCTCAACCAAGGGACTTATGGTGAAACTGGACTAGTTTTGAGACGCATCAGATTGTAAGGCTGAAATACTAATCAAATTGGTTCACAACCCTTATAAATTTATGCACCCTATCTTGCAGCACAACTGTGAGTTTACAAACTAGTAGGGGACGGGGCAATTAAAAGCGGTTATATCATACCAGAGAAGACACTTTCTAGTCGTGCCTATAATCATATCCAATTAAAGGTGGTTCCTAGAATTGCCCTTAAAAAATTGATTAAAGGGTGGGGGAACCGCCTTTAATATGTTATAAACTCAGAACTTGAGCTCCCTCCCTCTGCCCTAGACTTGTGTTTCGAACTTAGAACACCTTTTAAAGGTAGTTAAGAACCACCTTTAACTGGCCAAAATAACCGCTGTATATGCATTTGACGTGTCCATATTATATGTCAATTTTGAGATTCTTTGTTCATTTTGGTAGGCTTTTATGCTTTACCTTGAAATTCTATAAGAAGAGTTAAGGGAAACTTTTGCGCTCTTATCACTTTTCTAAGAAACTTCGTGAGACAAGGTAATAGTTTGAAGATTTGAAGACTAATTTTGAAGACAACAAAGACCATGAAGACTTAAATATGTGAAGAAGAGATGGCTATGCTTAGAAGAAGAAAATTTGAAGAGCAGCATACTCTGTCTGTCACGAGTCAAAATGCCTGTGTCGCGAGTTGCAACAGTTTGCTACCCAAATCCATATTCTTAACTTTTTGTACTATAAACACCATCGTATCCTCTCTCATTCACATAATCTCTTCTTCCCAATTCTAGCTATGAAAAAACCCTAGTTTGTACCATTTTCATATTTCATATTTCTTTCATCTTGATTTTATTTTTGAATTACTGTTGTTGTTTAGTATGAATTCTAGTAGCTAAACTTATTCATGGGAGAAATTTATTAAGGCTTCCAAGCTCATGTCTTGAGAACTATATGTGAGCTATTTAATGCGTTGCTATTTTGTATTTATTGTGCTTTGAATTTGGTTGTTGAATACATTAATGATGTTGGAAGTTTGAGTATATGAAATGCTTGTATAATTTCTTGCTTGAGAGTTTCTAATATGGTTGATATTTGATAAACGCTATATGAATGTGATAATGTTAAATTCTTTGCCATGTTTGTTTTGGGTAGAAAATAGGAGAAGTTTATGAATGTTGAATGTTCTTGACTAGTCTTGTGTAAATACATGAATTGGTTGAATGCTTAGACACGGTGTAGTATTTATAAGTGTTCCCAAGCTTGTTGATTCTTTGTACTTAATGGCCATTAATCGGATACTTTTAGGCATTGATTGACTAAAGGAGTCATTAGTGAGGTTTAGCAAGAGATGTCGAATTCACTCTTGTAAACTACTATCAAAGAAGGATAGAATATTTATTTTCACAACAAGTAGTAAAAGAATTGAATAAGTTGTATATTAAAGGATAGATAAGAGACATGTAAGTGGAAATCAATTACGCTCAAGGTCCCATAACTTGTGTTTAATCTCTTCTTAGTGCTTTGTTGCATATTTACTAGATATGCATTGCTTGCTAGTTAACTTGGCTTTAAATTCGTAACTTAGAAAAACCAACCAAAAACCCCTCTCTTTACATGATTATATATATAGACTAAATTGTTTTTTTATCCCCAACATATTTCGCAATACCGTCTTTTGGTCCCTGATGCCAATACTGTGCATATTCGGTAACCAACAGATACAAAATGATTTGTTTGGTCCCTTAAGGTGATTTTCAGGTAAACCGGTATTCTTTTCCGATAAAACAAGGGGTATTTTTAGTAATTTTACTAATTCTAAACTTAGGATTTAATTCTTTTCCATTCCAGGTACATTTTTAAAAAGGCACAAAATTTTAGGGGTCTAACTGTAAATAATAAAATTTTGGCGCCGTTCCAACGGTCGCCTGCTCCGCTCCAATGATTCCCTGCTACGATGAGCATAGGCTGAATTTCCACCAATGCTACACTGACCATGCATCGACTGAGGAAGGCTATGTATAAACGGAGGAAGCTCGTGCGATGATGAAGAAAGGTCGCGTATGATTCAATAGTGGCAGAGGCCGAAGAAAGAGTGACATTAAAGTGGAAACCTAAGCTTGTCGATGCCTCTGCAAGCTCGTCGAAGGAAAACCTAGCTCACTCGCCATTCCCCCTGGCTGAAACCCTAGTCGGTGGTGCCTCTGCAATTAGGTGGAGGGGAGGTGGTCAGGGCATCGAGGAATCAGGTGGTAGGGAAGAGGTCAGGGCAGCGGCGGAATCGGGTCTTTTCTTTTTCTTTTTTAACTCAGGGGGTATAATAGTCAGTTCATAGAATTTTGACCATTTTTTCCATTGACTCTATCTGAAAACCACCTTTGGGGACCAAAAAATTATTTTGTATTTGTTGGTTACCGAATGAATGCGGTATTGGCATCGAGGACCAAAATACGATATTGTGAAATATGTTGGAGACCAAAAAAACAATTTAGTCATATATATGTTATATATATGTATCTCTACATCTAGTGTCGTGGAAAATCCCCTCATATGTGAAAACCCTTTGGAAAATTCCCCTTCTTCGTGGACAACCCCAATTTTCCACTATCTACTTAGTTGTAGTTAAAGAGAACTTTAGAGATTAAAAATAATAAATTTGAGAGGTACGGTGATGACTTCCCAAATTTTGGCACAGCTGCCAAGGAAGAGGCATTTATTTTATGTGTTTTGGCATATTATGTGTGAGTATATTCTAGTTATGCATATTTGTTAGTTTGTTTTTGTTTGGTTTTTATCTAATCTTTTTTTGTCTTGGAAACGTATTTTTTGAGTTCTTGGTGTATGGTTCATACTAGATCCTCTTCACAAGAACCCCTACACTATGACCCCGAGTTAGAGTTAAGCATGAAAATGGCTGGTAGGCTTTCCTTAGAAAGTGTGAATAACACCCCTCCCAGTGACCATATTGCGGAACCTTCTACCTCTATGGATCATCAAGAGGAACATGAAGAGGATATTCCGGGAGGAGGACCTCAACACCCTCACGTTTAAGGAGGGTACATTCCGCTGAGGAAAATCCCATTCAGGGAGGTTATGACTCCCAATCTCGACCAATAACCAATGAGCATCACATATCCGGCGGTTGGAGCTAATGGGCATTTTGAGTTGAATTCTAGATTCATACACTTTCTACACTCCTTTCTTGTAGGCAAGGGGAAGATCCCAACAAACACCTCCTTGATTTTCATATGGTTTGTAGTGGGATGTTTCCTGAATGGGTGAATGATGAGCTTTACATGTTGAAGGCCTTCCCATTTTCATTGGAAGACGCCGCAAGGGATTGGCTCCATTATCTTCCATCTGGGAGTATCACCTCTTGGATTGAATTGAAGAGAAAGTTTCTTGCAAAGTACTTCCCGGCTTCAAAATTAGCCATCTTGAAGAAATATATTAGCAACGTCCTCCAATGGCATGAAAAGTCATTTTATGACTATTGGGAGATGTTCAAGAAACTTCTCACAAGTTATCCGTATCATGTCTACTTGGATGGGGATTCGGTCTGTTATTATAATGGTCTTGTTGATCAAGATCAAAGGCTAGTAAGGGGAGCTTATAATGGGTCTCTTGAGAACAAGTCATCGAGGGAGGCTATAAAGCTTTATGATGAGCTAGCCAAGGAGTCGAGGAATTTTAGCTCAAGGACCGATTTGATGAGACAAAATACCAACAATACAAGTGCTCCTTCCAACAATGGTAAGCTTGAGAACCAAGTCTCAACACTCTTTTCTATGGTTAAGGCTTTGATGACACAATCCGGTGCAAAACCTCATGTAAAATCTTGTGAGATTTGTTCTTCTCCACACTCTATGAATGCATGTCCTACTTTGCAAGATGAATATGTAGAGGAAGTGAGTGCCATGGGATATCAATGAGGCCAAGGATACCAAAATCAAGGATATAAAGGAAATCAAGGATACCAAGGAGGCGGAGGCTACCAAAATTGGCCTTACAATGCGGCTAACCAAGTCCACCCAAATCTCTAATATGGGAATGCACAAGGGGGTCAAAATTCTTAACCTTATCGCCCTCCTCAACAACAATATTGGCCACCACAACTGCAATACCAAAGGCTTGGTGAGAATCCCCACAATCAAGGTGAAAGTTTGGCGATGCCAAAGGAGGAAATCATGCAACCCATTGGGAAATTGACCATATGTACGGACAAGTCTGAGAAATACCAAGAGAAGACCGATTCTAGCATAAAAAATCTAGATATTCAAGTGAACTGAATGGCTCAAATCTTGAATCGAATGGAGGCGAGAGATTCAGGAAACTTCCCTCTCAACCTGAACTTAACCCTCAAAAAATGCGAGTGCTATCACTGTGAGAAGTGGTAAAGAGGTTGGCACTTCCTGGAATGGTGAAGTATGAGCCAACAAGGGTTGAGGTGTTTGAGAAAGAATTGGATGAAGTGGCCGAGAAAGTGGCCAATGACAAAGTGAGGAAGGGAAAGGAGAAGGAAGAGGAGATCACCATTGACAACTCAACATCCATTTCCAAGCCTTCGCCCACTCCTCACAAGAAGGCAAAGATTGTGGAAATCCCTCCATATGTATCGGAACCACCATTTCTGAAGGCTTTGAAGGATAAGCGGAGAAAGGAAGACAACAAGGACATCTACGAAGTCTTTCGTAGATGTGAGGTAAATATCCCTCTTTTGAATTCTACTGAACAAATATATATATGCTAAATTTATTAATGAATAATGTGCTGTGAATAGATAACAAAAAGCCAAAAATAAGTTAAATAAAGGAAAAAATGAGCATGTCTTCGCTTTGTGTCAAAAGGAGTTAACCCCGTAAATGTAGTGATCCCGTCATGTTCACCATCCCTTGCATGATAGGAAACACACACTTTGAAAAAGCCAAGATTTATCTAGGTGCATCCATTTCTTACTCTTTGTATGAAAGCTCAATTTTGGCACTTTGCATAAAATTGGGGTGGTAATCCAATTAGCCGGTCGTTCTAGTACATACACTAAGGGTATCGTCAATGATGTGTTGATTAAGGTGGATTTCTTACTATTACCCACCATTTTTTTATGTCCTTGATATGGAGCATGATAAACATGCCGCCCAAATTTTGTTGGGAAGGCCATTTTTAAAAAATTCAAGGACGATGATTGATGTGCATAACATTACCCTCACCATGGAATTTGATGGGATTAAAGTAGAGTTTAACATAAATGACTCTATGAAATATCCTAGTGAAGAATAATCTTTCCATGCTTTAGGTGTTGTTGATGATGTTGTGCAAGATGTTTTTGAATTAAGTGGTGATGATTCTTTATTAGTTGCTTTGGAATGTGATAGTCATGATGCATACAATGTATATTCTATGAGCACTAACTAGAAGGAAATATTTGAGGACTTGAGCTTTAAAAGATGAGTTTGAACCCTCCACCCTACCTTTATAGCAGCCCAAGAAACCACAATTCCTTCCATAACTTGTGAAATCCATAGTGATTGAGCTAAAACCTTTGCCAAGTGACCTCTAGTATTCATTTCTTGGGGAAGGAGATTCACCACCGGTCATTATTTCAAGTAAGCTCACCCGAGAGCAAGAGTAGAAGTTAATGGCGGTGTTGCTGTAAAACAGGGAAGCAATTGGATGGGTCATTGCCGACATAAAGGGCATAAGTTCATCCACTTTCATGCAACCAATCTTGTTAGAAGATGATGCAAAACTTGTGCGACAACCCCAACATCGTTTGAATCCACCTATGATGGAGGTGGTAAAGGCAGAAATCCTCAAATTGTTTCAAGCGGGGATGATTTATTCAATTTCGGATAGCAAATGGGTGAGCCCAACATAAGTGGTGCCAAAGAAGAGCAGGGTAACGGTAGTTGAGAATAAGTAGGGTTAAATGGTGCCCACTCGTATCCAAAATGGGTGGCACATTTGCATTGACTACCAAAGGCTAAATGCGGTATCCCAAAAAGATTACTTCCCGTTATTGTTCATTGATCAAATGCTTGAGAGGCTTGGAAGTCACCCATAATATTTCTTTTTGGATTCGAGTTATTTTCAAGTATCCATTATTCTGGAGGACCAAGAGAGGACGTTATTCATGTGCCCTTTGTTATGTTTGCTTACCAGCGTATGCCTTTTGGGCTATGTAATTCCCCCGCTACTTTCCAAAGGGTATGGTAAGTATTTTCTTGGATTTTTTAAAAACTTTTGTTGAAGTATTCATGGATGATTTCATCGTTCATGGTAATTCTCTTGACAATTGTTTAGCAAATTTAGCATAAGTTCTTAAACACTGCATTGATACGAATCTTGTGTTAAATTTTGAGAAATGTCATTTTATGGTAGAACAAAGCATTGTCTTATGACACATTGTCTCCTCTAAGGGTATTGAGGTTGACAAGGAAAAGATACAAACAATTCATACTTTGCCTTATCCTAGTAATGTGCACGAAGTGCATTCTTTTCTTGGTCATGCAGGATTCTATCGCCAGTTCGTAAAGGATTTTTCAAAGATTGCATCTCCTTTGTGAAATTTGTTGCAAAAGGATATGGAATTTGTGGTGGACGAGAGTTGTAAAAGGGCCTTCAATTTACTGAAGGTAAGGTTAGTTTCGGCCCCTATCATTCAACCCCCGAGTCGGTCCATGCCTTTTGAGATCATTTGTGATACAAGTGATTACATTGTCGGAGCAGTGCTTGGGTAAAGTGTGGGGAGAGTTCCTCATGCCATCTACTATGCATCCATGTCTCTCAACGAGGCTCAAAGGAACTACTCCACCACGGAAAAAATAATTGCTAGCGGTGATTTTTTCTTTAGAATTTTTTTGATCCTATTTGCTTGGTACAAAAGTTATTGTATACACTGACCATGTAGAGCTTCACAATTTTATGATGAAGAAAGAGGCCAAGCCAAGTTTGATTAGATGATTCTTTCTTTTGAGTGAGTTTGAGTTAGAGGTTCAAGACAAGAAGGCCGGAGAACTTGTAGTCGATCATTTGAGCTAGTTGGTTCCATGCCAAGAAGTTGAGTGAATATCACCAATGACAGAGAAAATATGGGAGGAGTTCCCCAATGAACAATTGCTTGTAATTGAGAACCTCCAATCGTGGTATGCCGACAATGTGAATTTCCTTGTCTCCAATAAATTTCCCCCCAATTTTTCCTAAGCTTAAAAAGATAAGGTAAGAGTGATGCTAAATATTATGAGTGGGATGATCCCTTTTTGTGGGAACATTGTGTAGATCAAGTTTTTAGGAGACGTGTCCTCGACAAGGAAGTGCATTCAATTCTTGCCTTTTGTCATTCTTATACACGTGGCGGTCATTTTGGAGTAAAGAGGACTGCTAGGAAAGTCTTAGAAAGTTGTTTTTATTGGCCTACATTGAATAAAAATTCATTCACTTTGTTAAAATCTTGTGATGAATGTCAAAGAGTAGGAAATATTTCTTCTAGGAATGAGATGAATCAAATCCCTATTTTGTATTGTAAATTCTTTGATGTTTGGGGTATTGAATTTATGTTACATTTTCCTAACTCTTGTGGCCTTACAAATATACTTCTTTCCATTGATTATGTGTCAAACTGGGTTGAAACAAAACCCACTAGGACTAATAATTCTAAAGTGGTTGTAGATTTCTTGAAAAATAACATCTTCTCTAGGTTTGGGGATCTCGAGCCTTGATTAGTAATAGTGACGACCATTTTTGCAATCGGACAATATAGGCTCTTTTGAAGAAGTATCACATCATACACAAGAAATCCACCACCTATCACCCACAAACCAATGGTCAAGCCAAAGTTTACAATAGGGAAATCAAGTCAATTCTTCAATAAACGGTTAACCCTAACCAGAAGGATTGAAGTTCTAGGTTGAATGATGCCTTATGGGCATATAGAACGTCTTATAAGACATCGATCGGTATGTCACCATACTTATTGATCTTTGGAAAGCCATGCCATTTACCTGTGGAAATAGAGCACAGGGTTTATTGGGAGTCAAGAACTTTAACCTAGATATAGATGAGGCCAGTTTGCATAGGAAGCTACAATTGCAAGAATTGGAGGAGATACGAAGAGAATCCTATGAGAATACCAAAATATACCAGGAAAAGACAAATGCTTCTCAAAAAAAGATGATCAATAGGAAAGAGTTTGACGTGGGTCATAAGGTCATCCTATTTCAATCCCGTATTTGCCTATTTCTTGATAAATTGAGGTCCCAGTATATTGGTCCTTTTGAAGTGGTAAAGGTGTTCCCGCATGGTGTGGTGGAAATCTTGTTTCAATCAAATTCCAATTCCTTCAAGGTAAATGGACAACGTTTGAAATATTACCATGAATGTTTTGTGATGGAAAAATTTGAAGATGTAGATCTTCTTGATCCCGTGTGTGGGTGAACCCAAGAAGGGAGGTAAGTCAGACCGACGACATTAAATAAACTTGGTTTTGATCATCCGGATCGTCATTCGTGACTTCCCATTGATTTTTTTAATTTAAGTTTTTGTAGTTAATATCATTATTTTTCCATGTTCTCTGCACGAATGTGTTATTCTATGATTTGTAGCCAATTGATGTGCATTGCACCTTATGGATGAAGGAGTGAAGGCCATGAGAAGGCTTGGAAATTGGTAACTTCAATTTTTTCCCTAAGTATGGGAGACCCTGCCTGTCACGAGTCGCGACGAACAAGGGATTTTGACCACTCCCAGGTTCATTTGGTCACGAGTCACAACAAAAATCAGAAATAATTTTCTGAAAATGTGATCATATAGATGCATAAATAAGAGAGTCGTGAAGGAGATGTCATGAGTAGCGACACATCCTCGCGAGTCGCGATAGCCTTGTCATGAGCGTGGAAAAAATTAGAAAGATTCATGAGTCATGACATTCCCACCGCGCTCGCGACCAAAATCTGATTTTTTTTTCTGAAATTTTGCAACAACCGGGTCCAAATTTTTGAGTCTCGATCGAGATGGAAATAATAAGATATCTGAAAAATGGCATGTCCCAAATATTAATTTTTGTGACTCGCAATAAGTTTGTCGTAAGTGCGACAACCGTTTAACTTCTGAGAGTCCGTTGACTCCTTCGTCGCGAGTTGCGACAGCGTCATCGCGAGTCGCGACACTGCATCTTTAAGAATAAAAATAGGTAGCACTTAGTTTTTTTCTAGAACACTCCCTTCTACACTGCTCTTCCACCATAACCACCACTCATTCGCCACTCTCCTACCAAATCTGGCAAGAAATCTTCCATTTCACCATCCGAATCCACTCCCACTTCAACCCTTGTCCTATTTCCCCTCCATTAAACAACAAATCTAATGAAACTCAGCAAGAACCTGAAACCCTAGATTTTGGGGCTTTTCAAATTACTAATTGAATTGGGTTAGGAATCTTGGTGGGCTTGGTTAATCCATCATCCTATTCATTCCTTATGTACATTTCTTCACCCTTGAGTTATTAAATTGTGTTATTTATGAATTTGTGAAGTTGTGTGAATTTTTGGATTGTAGGATGTTTGGAAATGTTTGTGATAATTTGTGGAATATGGATTGTTGAGATTATGTTCATGATTTTGATTTTGGGTGTGAAACTAGTAGACATTGATTATGCTAGTTTGGATTTGGTAATGTATGATGGAATTGTTGAACATTGTGGCTATTAATACATTTTGGCTGTTGTTTTCTTTGAATAGATATTTTGGACATTGTTGACATTGTTGACATTAGCTAATTTACCTATGTTTGTGCTTCTAGAGAATTGCATATGGGCTATATGTTGATCTAGATTGGTGATATAGAAGTACATACTATATGTGTTGGCTATATGTTGATCTTGAATTGTTAAAATTACAATGCTTGGCCTAAATTGATTGAATATGACGTAATTATGGCTTAGTATATTTAGCAATGCATATGGATTGAATTTTATATGTATGGACATATAAGTATTGTTTAATATTTGTAGCAGGTTTTGATGATTGTAGTGTCGACTACATCATTTTGAATGTGATTACTAATTTATACAATAATGCTTGGACGTTTATCAATAGGTGTTAAATACTTTAGTGAAATAATATCTTGGATATGATTGCATGATTTTTGTTCATACACTGAGAGGGATGAATTGCTCTGAGAGAGGTACTTTTGATTTCACTTGAATGACCGGTAAATTTAGATGAGCCTCTTGGAGATTGAGGAGGCATTTGGTTGGAATAAAGTAGTACCACTGAGGAGAACATCATATTTTGGCACACTATCACCAAGAAGGTGCAGAATGTGAGGGATAAGAACAATCTGATCATTCATCCTGCCCTTAGATATATGCATCGACTTCTATCCACCACTTTATTCTTCCACGTTGAGGCTAAAAATGTGCCGAACGACGAGATTCCCTACTCGTGGGAGTTGACTAGTGAGGGGACAAGATTTGGGGGTTGGGCAATTTATGGGTTATGAAGGTTCCTGATGCGGCGTAGAAGGACAAGGGCGAGATATCAGTAGGGGGATGATCACCCTCATTGAAAAGAAATTTCACGTCTCCACTCCTCAGGGCGTTCAGCGAATTGGTAGGGGTGAGTTCTATCGCATCACACTACCACGGATGGCTAACTTCAACCAGATCAAGGCCACGAAGGATCCAACTGCATTTCATTGGTTGTATGGGGATGAGGTGTCACATTCATTAAGCTTCCACAGCCCTAACGTACTAAGTTGGAGATGGACACCCCGGTGACTAATTTGGTTATAGAGCCAGATGAGGAATGCACGCAAGATTTTCTGCGAGAGCTTAATAACCTCCCTGTCTAGATTGAAGAGGGCGCTCTTCCTTCTACCTAATATTTTCCACAGGACGTATCACATTCTCCACCTATTTCCCCACAACAGCAACACACTGATCCGATGTATGAGGACAGCCATTACAACCAGTTTTAGTAGCCACCTCCAGACTTCTATTTACGACTGTACAACGTGATATATAACCACAACCTATATATATCACAGAACCTTTTTGATATATATGAGGAGATTTATCAACTCTCATCCAGAGACTGAGACTTGCAGGCACCCTTTGGTGTCCCCCTGGGCTTAGATCCCGAGGCAGTGAGGTGCAGGGAGCGGCATAAGAGGAATGAGGCGTCATGGCTCTGTATCAGCAACGCTACGGAGATGGTGGTTCATCCTCACAACAGTGATTGTGAGCATATTTTATTTATGTACTCCCCTACTTTGATTTGTATTTTATTTTATCCCGTTTTGTCTACATTGAGGGCAATGTAGTGTTTATGTGCGGGGAGGGGGATTTATCATTTACTGATTTCTTTTGGGATGATTTAGACTTGGAAACTTTGGATGTTTTTGTTGGTTTGGATTTTCCACTTTTGATGCATTCGGATGCTTTAGTAGCTTTGACATGCAGAAAGATTTTTGGCAATTTTTGATTGGAAAAACACGGAATAAATGAAAATAGATATTAGAAAATTAAAAAGGACAGAAATAAAAAGAAAATTGGTTAAGTTGAAAATCTGAGAGGGAAATTAAGGCAACATTGAGGACTTGGATAGGTCGAAAAACTGGAAAGGTGGCCTAGGAAAAAATGAGAGGCTAAATGTGTGGGCAAGATGTGAGCTAAAAGAAAAATGACGTGTGACTAGGATAAAAACCCAAAACAGCTCCTAGGCAAAATGAGAAAGAAAGAAAAAGAAAAAAAGCATGTTACAAATTTTACTCATTTACTGGCGTTGGAGTTATAAGGTTGCGGTTGATATATGGATGGATTGGGTAGCCTATCATCATGATACTTCTTAGGATTGGGTAATTTAGCCGGGAAAGCGAAGTAAGGTATAAAATTCGTGATTCTTGGTATACTTCATTTTTGGGTTGATATAGTGGTATGAAGTGAAGTATTTGCTTGAAACTCTGATATGGTTTTGATTTCACTTATTGCCATTGGATTTTGGAATTATCAATTCAGGATTTGGAAATGTTACTATGGGAACTAGCCAATTGATAGGTGGTTTATTTGGGTAGATTTAGGAATATGGGTTGTGTGGGATAAAATTCACATTTGATCTTTGATTTTAGGACTTACGATATAGAGAGTTTTGTGAGACTTTGATTGGGGGAATATTAGTATTAGGATGGGGGACATGTGAACTTCTTTGTGTTGTTGAATCTTTTCTTACTTGAAGACGAGTAAGGTTCAAGTTTGGAGAGGTTTAAAGTCTCCATATCATACGGTGATTTTGGGATCTTTTGTGCTCCTTTTGGTATTCTTTGTGCTTAAGATAATCCATTTTACCTTGAAATTCTACTAGGAGCGTTAAGGGAGACTTTTGCGCTCTTATCACTTTTCTAAAGAATTTTGTTGGACAATGTAATAGTTCAAAGATTTGAAGACTACTTTTGAAGAAAGTGAAGACTATGAAAACTTGAAGACGTGAAGAAGATATGGCTACACTTTAGACAAGAAGAATAAAATTTTGAAGAGTAGCTTATTCTATCTGTCGCGACTCGAGACGCATGTGTCGCGAGTTACGACAGATAGCTGCCTAGATCTACTTTTTTACTCTTTGTACTATAAATACCATCTTATCCTCTCTCATTCACACAACTTTTCTTTCTGATTTTTGCAGCTCTTAAACCTTAGTTTCCACCATTTTCATCTTTGTTTCATTTTTATTTTATGTTTGAATTGCTATTGGCGTTAATTATGAATTTTAGTAGCTAAAATTAGTATGAGGAACAATTGATTAAGGCTTCCAAGCCCATGTTTTGAGAACTATTTAATGCTTTGGTATTGTGCATTTATTATGCTTGAATGTTGGTTGTTAAATGCATTAATGGTATTGGAAGTTTGAGTGTATGAATTGCTTGTATGATTACTTGTTAGGGTTGGGAGAAAGTAGCTAGTTTTCCCCTCTTTTAATATGGAATCCAAGAGAATGAATTAGAGCTTCTAATATGTTTGATGATTTGATAAATGCTAGATGAATGTGATAATGTCAAACTTTTTGTCATGTTTGTTTAGTGTAGAAAATAGGAGAAGTCTAGTAACGTTGAACGTTCTTGACTAATCTTGTGTAAATGCATGAATTGTTTCAACGCTTAGACACGTGTAGTGTTTATAAGTGTTACCAAGCTTGCTGATTCTTTGTACTTAATGCCACTAATGGGATATGTTTAGGCATTGATCGATTAAAGGAATCGTTAGTGAGGTTTAGCAAGAGATGTCGAATTCACTATTGTAAACTACTATCAAAGAAGGATAAACGATTTATCTTCACATCAAGTAGTAAAATTATTGAATAGGTTGTATGTTCAAGAATAGATAAGAGGTTTGGAAGTGGAAATCAATTGTGCCCAAGGTCCTGTAACTTGTGTTTAATCTCTTCTTAGTAGTTTGTTGCATATTTACTAGATTTTCATTGCTTGCTATTGAGCTTGTCTTTAAATTCAAAACTTATAAAAACTAGCCAATAACCCCTCTCTTTTCATGCTTTGATATATATATATATATGTATGTATGTATGTATGTACGTATATATATATATCTAGTGTAGTATACACCCTTATATATGAAAACCCTTACAAAAATCCCTCTTCTTCATAGACGGACCTGATTTACCATTATCTACTTAGTTGTAGTTAAAGAGCACTTTAGGGCTTAAAAATAGTAACTTTGAGAGGTACGACGATGACTTCCCAATGTCCATGGATAAAACCCATTGTTTTGACGAAGATCGAACAAGTGAGGAATATCAATCTTGTATGACTAAGTTCATTAAATATGCATTCGCGAATGCCGAAAAGGATAATTTATCGTATGTGTATTGTCTCTACTAGAAGTGTTGGGACACCGCTATTCACGAAGATGCTATTGGTTTCAAGGATGGATTTTTTTATATATGGTTTTGATCCATCATATAAAATTTGGTTCTGGTATGGGGAGAACGTGGATGATCATACTAGAAATGAAGTATATCAACCCGAGAAGGATGATAGGATGGATGAGTTAGTTGAGGTAAGAACTAAAGTGGCAATCCTAACAGACTTTCAGACTTGCATGGATATAATGAAACACTTCCATACGATTGATGCCTTGAAGGAATGACTGTATTGAAGGCTACACTGCAGTTGATAAATGTGAATGCTAAGTATTCCTATAGTGATGTTAGTTTCTCCGCTTTGTTGAAAATGTTGAAAATGTTGAAAGAAATTCTTCCGCTTGGCTATAGGATACTGCAAATGGTACATGAGGTGAATGAGGTAATATGTCCAATGAGCATGGATTTTGAAAAGATTCATGTCAATCAGATTTTTTTAATCTTGTATAGGGGCAATCACTGGAATGCAGAGGTATGCCCGAAATACAATGCTCATAGGTTCAAATTGATGGAGGTGGAGGTTGACGGAGAAATCAGTAATCGGCAAACGAAGAAGGTTTCTATCAAGGTTGTGTGGTATCTACATATCATTCCTTGGTTGAGACGATGGTTTAACAATCCCGATGATGCAAAAAAAATTAGTTGGCATGCATTTCAGACAGTGTTTGATCCCGAAGTCATTAGTCATCTGGTGGATGGTGATCAGTGGAAGAAGATAGATGCGGTATTTTGTGTCTTTGGAAAAGAGTCACGTAACTTGAGACTTGGTTTGTGCACGGATGGAATAAACCCATTTGGTAATATGAGCAACAATTATAGTTTCTGGCCAGTGATGTACAAGTTACTCCCATTGTTATGCATGAAAAGAAGTACATTATGCTGTCTCTAATGATCTCTGGTCCTAAGCATTTGGAGAAAAACATTGATGTGTTCCTATGCCCTTGGTGGATGACCTTAAGAAGCTGTGGGATCCATGTATAAACATGTTTGATAGTTTTCAGAAGAAGTCATTTGATTTTAAAGCCTTGTTGTTATGCAATGTTAACGACTTTCTTGCATATGGAAACTTGTCAGGATATTTAACTAAGGGTTACGAGGCTAGCCCCATTTGTTTGGAAGGAATGGAATATTGATAGTTAAGTTATGGAAGCAAGATTGTGTATCTTGGGCACCAGAGATATCTTCCAACAACTCATCGGTGGAGGTATCAGTGTGCTGAATTCAATGGAAAGGTTGAGTTGGTGCCTCCTCATCCCATATTAACATGTGCGCTAATCTAGAATATGTTGTGTAATTTTCTAAATGACTTTGAAAAGAGGAAGAGGAAACCGTAGGTTGACGACATTTGGAAGAAACCTTCCATTTTTCTGAACTATCATATTGGGAGTCTCTTGACGTCCAAGAATTTTTCAAAGTGATGCATATTGAAAAAAAATGTATGTGATAGTTTGGTTGGTACTTTGATGAATATCTTGGGTAAGACAAAGGATGGAGCGAAGTCAAGTAAATATATGGTTGAAATAGGAATTATACCAGAATTGGCTCTCGAAGATCGAGGATCAAAGATGTACTTACCCACTGCTTGTTATGCACTTTGAAAAGGTGAGAAAGAGTTGAAATGTTCTAGCCTCAAAGGTATGATTGTCCTGATGGGCTACTCTTCTAGGGTTAGCATCTTGTATCCGATGAGGGATTGAGATTGGTTAGTATGAAATCACACGATTCACATTGTTTGATTCAATAATTTCTCCCGCTTGCGATCAGATCCATCTTGCCAACTCATGTCAGAAAGTGTATTACCCGGTTGTGTCTCTTCTCCAAGGAAATGTGTTGTAAGGATATTAGGAGTCAGAAATTGAATGAATTACTGGAGGAATTAGTAATCATGATGTGCGAGTTAGAGATGTATTTCTCTCCCTCATTCTTTGACATCATGGTTCACTAGTTGGTTCACGGTTTGCGGGAAATATTGATATGTGTTCCTATTTATATTCGATGGATGTATCCCTTCGAGAGGTATATGAATATATTCAAGGGTTATTTGTAAAATCAAGATCACTCGGATGCTAGTATTGTGCAGAGGTACGTGACCGAGAAGCAATATAATACCATAAGAAATTAATTAAGAATCAAGAGTCGGTTGGAGTACCAAAATCACGCCATGGTGATAGAATAGGTGGAAAAGTTTGAGAAAAGGAAAAACCAGGTTAATAACCCCCGAAGAGTTGATAAAGCACACTTATGTGTTTTGTGGAACTTAGATGTGGTTCTCCCATACGTGGATATGAATAAGGAAACTATCAAAGAGCATCACCTAGGTAGGTTGGAGAAGAAAGTACTTTCTGAGCACAATCACACCTTCATTGATTGGTTGCGCCATACAGTAGTAGGAGAAAGTCACGGTGATATCTTGAATTGGTTAGCCTTCATGCCTTCTGCAATTGCAATTTCTTTCATGAGCTATGAAATGAATGTGTTTACCTTCTTAACCCTTGAATGAAACACACACACCACTACACAAATGATGAGACGTTAAATGCACGTATTTTCCAAAGCATTTAACATCTCTTTTGTTATCTTTTTGTTGGAAAATTGCTAGATTTAGGTAGGTTTACATCATAAGGTTTTTAGATAACCATTTTCACTTTTTTCATCTAAATCCTTCATTTTTAAACCTCTTTTGAGTCTAATGGATTTTTGGTTCTTACGAGCATCTGGATTCCTTTTTATGAGCTTAATTTGTAGATTGCTTGTAAGCACTTTGGGATATTTTAGTGAGGGCCATTTTCAAGGATGGTAGATGATTGAAGGTCACGAGTCAAAACTTGGCAGAAGATAAAAGGGTCAAAGAAGGAAGACAAAGAAGCGGATGAATTGTGATCCGGAAATTTGAACAGAGTTTTGGGAACGTTCCGAGAAGAACCGGCATCCAAGGGAGAACCATTGGATTCATCTTTGCGATTACTATAAAAATAACTACAAGAACTCCCAAAAGGGATGAATGGTTCACTCGTAGTGACAGAAAGGAGAAGGGGGGCAGATTCATCATTACGGGCCGTAATGA
>JAULKK010000006.1:9410251-9421782 GCA_032355705.1 Rubia peregrina
GGGTTGCTTTGCATACATGGTAAACCAAAAAAAAATTGAGATAGCTTTAAGATGAAGCTAAAATAATGCGACCCGATAATGTGAAAGAAGGTCTAGAACATGCTGAGGTAAAGGAAAAACAAGTCCAAATTTAAGGTAATCTAAGTAGCAGAAGATAAAGCCAAAGGGATGGGCGTGAATGCTTCAGAAGACTCAAGAGCTCTAAGCTCATACGAAGATTTAAAAAAAAGATAATAATCCTTCAAATTTTGTAAGAAGTAATCACAGATAATACTGCTAACGGTAGAAGAACTAGCAGGATGGTCGGAATCTTCCCCAGAATCGACACTATCAACAAGGACGTCTTTTACTGACTGTTTAGCTATGTTAGAGTAGACATTGAACCACTGAACTCCTAGGATCCAGATAAAAACTAATCAATTAAAAATTACAGAGAGCAAAAGGGGGTATATTCCAGCAAAAGTCAGAGAAAAAGCACAGAGTATACCAAGAAGAAAAATAGAGAAGAAGAAACCTAATCAGAAAATCCTCATAATAAGGTTAAAAAAGAAAAATACTGTAATAGAGATGATGCACAAACACACAAGTATCTCCCTACAGAGAGGGAGGATCAGAAAGAGAAAAACTTACGCTTTGATGAACACCGGCGAAGAACTGGAGCAATAAAAACAGGGAAGAAAAAGATGAAGAATACAAATGGTTTAGGAAATTAATTTACGAAACTTAAAAGGTAAGAGAAGTCAAATCAAACAAGGAAGGTAATGATTAATGCCTACCAAAAAGCAACTCACCTTTTTAGGAATATGAGAAGCCGGCAGGATATAGGTACACGCAATGCATTGAATGCTGAAAAAATTGAATCACTAAAATCGAAGTATTTATAAAGGGCGAAACATAACGGCATGAGAAATTTTTTTGGAACAATATAGCGAATAAGGAGGAGTAAATCTTGCAAAATCTCAAACAATTAAGTTAGTTACTGATAGAATATTTAAATCTCAAAAGCTAGAGAATATTTAGAGAGACCTGATTGATACCATGATAGAATGTAAAACCACAAATAATTGTGGCTGTGTATATTCATATATATAGTGAGTGCAAATGGTATACAAGGTAGAATCAGATATGAAAAATGATATATATATATATATACAAAACCAATCAGAATGAGTATTCCTTTCTTAACCTGATTCTAATTTATCTAATATTCTATAAGTTACAAGTATAGCAGAAAAGGAGAAATTTGAATTTGAAATTAAAATTAAAATTTCAAAAGTGAAACCGAACGCAACATCGCATCAGTAGTCTTGTTCTTCGACATGATCGATTAGGTCGTTGTGTTTATGATGATAACTAGATTTAGTTGTTCATGTCGATAATTTGTTCTTGATATGTTTATAAGGATTGTGTGTTCATAATTTTTTTTTGTGGTTTTATCTTCGGATTTCCATTAATTTGGATTGGGCTTCCATTAATTTAGATATGTCATATCTGTGTTTTTCAAGGTGTTTACAGTTTGGACATCATAAATCGTGGTTGAATCAAGTGGTGTTACAGTTGTAGAAGATCCTTGTTTGGCGTAGTGATTTTGATGCATGATACACTCTGCCAAGTGCTCATGGTTTTCGCAGGAAGCAAGTTAATATCCCTGGGGGCGATGTCACAGTTTTATTTGATCTCTGATCTTGTATTAGTACAGAAGATTATTCTGGTTGACATGTAATTTTGGATATTCTTGTAACATGTTAGCATTTGCTTGAGACTAGTTAGATTAGATTTCAATTCTACTCATTGTAATCGTTGCTGGGCATTTTTTCTAGTATCTTTGAATGATTTTCGAAAAAAGATACTGTGTACGACTATGATTTAATTTGTTGTTGATTGTTTATTTTGAATTAGGAACTGGAATTGTTTATTTGTATGTTGGATTTGTTAGTATTCAGTGTGTACTAGTTAGTTGCATTGTGTAAGACTTGTTTTTAGTTTATTATTGATTGTTCATTTTAAATTAGGAACTGCATTTGTTTAGTTAAATGTTACATTTGTTAGTACTCAATGTGTGGTATTTATGATCTTCCCGGTCTAACTTAGCTAAAGCTAAGTATGCGAAGTGACCAGTTCGCTAAACTACGACGTTTCTCCCAGCCCACATGGCTTAACCATAACGAAGCTGCAACTGGTGCACCATGAAAATAACGGAAGATACCACTCACCATGACACTCCATATTTGTGTCATCCTTCACCGTAGTTCCTAGTTTGGCAATGTCGACCCAAGATACTGCCAAAAAACATAGAATAATATAAACATAATGTAATTCTAATTTCTAAAAATTAAAATAAAATTCAAAAATTAATATACTCACACTAAGTATGGAGGTTTCCAAAAAATCCTTTAAAGGATATAATTCAAACTTACACCACCACCAACCGGAGCAATCCCTCCAATTTTCTCACATATGACTGCTTATCACACAACTGTTAAGGCCCCCAACCCAAATTTGGGATAGCTCTAGCATACCCACCACCATACACAGTAAACTCGTATATCCCTGAAACATCACAAACCACCGCTACCATAGGTACCGTTCCTAATGAACGATTCTTTAACATACACACATAGTGCTTCTCTTGTTGCTCATACACAATGAAAAAAACTTTATATGACAAAAACACTAGGAAACCAGTGAATTTTATGGGTGTCTAAAGAGTTTCAGTAAAACAAACCTCCACCACTAACTCCCTCAGAAAAAACACATCCTTTCAAATATTCGAAACAATAACCAACCACTTAAATCTTGGAAAATGGAACGCCAAAATACTCTGCATGTTCCAAGTCAAAGAAAATGAAAAGTCTATGCTTGCGTGGAATACTTATCCACTCTAAGTCCCACTTCCCAGGATATACAAGAAACCGTTTATCTTTAGGCCCACAAACTAGCCCGTACCCATTTCCTCTGGTCTAAAATAGACACCTATCATAAGGAAATACACCACAAACAATCCTTTAAAAATATTCTAAGAGACTATAAACTACACAACCACAACAAGTGATCCAACAATCACACACACACACACACACACACACAATGTGTTGTGGACGCTTCATCGCCTTTCAACATCATACTTGGACTTCCTTGGATGAATCGGGCTAAGGCCATTTGGTCACGCTACCATTTGGTGCTAAAGTTTCCAATGGAGAAGGGCATCACTTCAATAAGAGGAGATCAAGAGACGGCCCAACGTTGCATGATGAAAGTTAAGAAAAAAAACTCAACAAGATGAAAGGAGTCAATCAACCATGGATGCAACAACATGGGAGAAGACGATTCCATCTGAGATCTACCACCATTGAATGCTACAGTTGGTCAGGTTTCTATAAACCACACCTACTATCATATGTTGATTTGCTATCCACTCCCCCATTATTAACTTGTATTGTATCACAATTCTTCGATCCATTAATTTTATATCATGTGATAATGCAATTTCTTCCTCAAATTATGTGTTTGAGGTATGTCTCTATTGCAAGTGAATTTTTTTATTTCTTGCAAAATAAATTATTCTTCGACAGATCTTTCTTCATCCATGATTTTACCTTTATCAACCTGCTAGAATACCTACCATGCTTCTTCATTGGTATTGTATGTATCCCTTCATCTCCCTAGCCTTAAGTTTCCCAACTTTAATAGAATTCCGCACTATTCTTTTCTTATTAACTTGAAGAGATCCATAGACCTGAAAATCCCAAGTCCGTTTCCTTTTCAAAGCTTGTGAGCTTCCTTGATGATGGAAACTAATACTAATCCCTAAAAGGTTACTTGCATCTAACCCATAAATGCATCATAAGTTTAGAAAAATCTGTCTTTCCTGTGACTTGTTCTTCCATGAGTATCTTAGAATTTTTTTTTTTCAAAAAAATAATGTATTCCCTCTATAGCTTAGGTAAAAGCAGTCTTTACGAGAATACTCTTAAAATTATTTTGTTTTATACTGAGGGTATTGCTATATTACGCCATGTATTTTACATGTTTACGCCCTAATACGTATACATATTGTACAATTATTTAATTTATAAAAAATAAAATAAATATTTTTGAATTTTACATTTTATTTTTAAAATTCAAAAATAAATAAATTTATTTATTCAGATTTTTAAAATTAATTTGTTTATAATATATGTTTATAATTATTCTTATGAATTATGAAAGCTGTTATTTATTTTCATTATATTTTTTCAGACTTTTTATCCAAAGCAGTTAGTTGCTAATTGTTAATTTCCAAATCATTTTAATTTTAATTTTCATTAATCTTAATTACTGACCCATGAAAGGAGAACCACAGGTCCAAAAGCTGGAAACGAGAGCGGAAAGGAGAACCGAGAATGGAGACGAGAGCCGGAAAGAGAGAGCAGGAGGGGGGTCTGGGAAAGGAGTACTGGAAAGGGAGAACCGGGAAAAAAACAGGCGACGGCTAGGAAAGGAGAGTCGAGGAGAAGGACAAGGATAACCGGGAAAAGAGAACCCGGGGCGACAAGAACAGTGGTCAGAGCGGGGAGACGAGAGCGGCGATCGGAGCGGGAGAAGGAAAAGAGGCACGACGATCGGAGTAACGAGAACGGCGATCGAAGCAAGGTGACGAGAATGGGCAGGAATAACGCTGTCCAAGGGAAGAATCTGACTGGGATGGCGGGGAAGGGGCTGGCGAGGAGGACATTTAAATTACCGGAGAATGGAGAGAATGAGCAAGGATGGTGAGCTTCGCCGGAGAAGATGTCAGAACACGCTGGAGAAGACACCGGCAGAACCCATACACCCGGCAACCTCCGCCATTGGCAAATAGCTCCACCACCGGCGAGCAGCTCCCTCCGCTCTTTTATACATTCATTAATAGGTTTTAAATTATTTCCTAATTAATCAGATTTTTAATTAATTATTACTTATTGTTAATCATTTCCTTTCTTTTCCTTTAAATTCAAAATTCATAATCGTACAAATACAGAGCTTGATTGAGTAAAATACAGGGCGTGATATATCGATTCACTATACTGAAGACTATACAAAAATATGTTTCACATTGTCAAAAATGAGAATTAATCTAGAACAAAGCAAATAGCTATGAAACAAGCCATTATCCAAAAAGAAAAAAAAATCCCTATGAAACAAGCAGGAAAAAAATAGAAACATAAACTGATCAAAAGTTTCTTTGAATATGTTTTGCTTCGTCAAAGCTTCAAATAGATTTATACTCAAGGTTCATTACCTTCCCAACTCCAGGGAATAGTAAGATTTGATAAGCAACAGTTTCCGTAATCTCACTCAGGATCGTAAAATTGTAAAAACTAAATAAGTTCTGTTATCCAAGTTGTACCTATGCCAGGAGGCACAACTTTCAGATAGGTATCACTGCAACCCTGTTTTTCATTGAGGCAAGGCTATTACATCCGAGCCTGCAAGCAAAATTGCCATTCGGGAAACAATATCCAAATAAAGTTATGTACGTGAATCGCTGCAACAAAATCTTTATAGCAGCATGGTCAAATCTCACATAACCCTAAGCAAAGAGCCTCACAAGCATACATTCGGATTCTTTATGGATTTTAAGACCACTGTCGCTTGTGCAATCTAGTGATTGTTAGATCAGTCCCACCAAAGCCATCCAACACGGCCTTTGCTGAAGGGAACTCCGCTCTAGCAGTTGAACTTTGGGTAATATAGATGGGTGAAGAAAAATGAGATGAGAAAGTAAGCAATGCAATGCAATTATTTTGTAGCAGAAAAAGGGAAAAGTAGCAGAAACTAAGATACCAAAAGAAGTAGCACAGCACCAGCAAAAATACATGTTTGATATAGTGCAATAGTTCAAGGCTTATGGAGATATAGCACAGAAATAGATCAATTTTCCTTGACACAATCAAGTTGCAGCAACATAATTACCTGCTACGAAGGACAACACAAGGCATGCTTATGCGCTCAGCACCAGACACTCCGAGTTGGCTTCCTGCAACAAGCACACAGTTGTAGAGAGGAACCTCCGCAAATTCAGCACCCGCACGTATTGTTGCCACAACATGTTGCAAGCTACATGAGGTGAAGATAATGCATTAAACCAAGATTGAGAGGTGAAGAAATGGGATCAGCAGCTAAGATAACCCCTTTCTTAAACAAACTGTCAGCAAATTGTTACATCAGTACAGACTACACACTTGGAAAGACAACTGAAATAAGTACTGGAGGTCTTGATGGCAAAATTTGGGCTAACCTTTCACTAGAGCTAGTATCAATATCAACGGTCAGCTTTAGCAGGGAAGCAACCTCTTCTGCAATTCGTTGTTTCTCAGCAGAAGCTGGAAAACAATAGTAGCTTTCCAGTTATTCATCTCAACACATGAGATACCTAAAAGATAGACAACGTACGATACCTTAATACCTGCTTTAGCCACTTCCTTGGCTAACTGCTCATCAAGACTAGAAGATACTCCTTTCCCAAACACAAGTTGTCCATAGAAGCTTTTCTCTAGCTCAGCTTTACCGATGACTTTTATGTATGACATCCTATCACCTCCAAGGTTTTCAATAACAGATCTGTAATACATCCAAAAAGAAGAATGACTCCACATGTTCCAGAGCTAATAAAATGATGTACCAGCAGATAACTAGAACCAAACAGTAGCATTAACTTGTACAGTCATTATTAATAATGCAAATTAACTAGAACACAAGATCTCTATCAAGGTTAATACAAGGTATAATTTTAGAATATACCTTTAGAAGGCATGCAAGGATCCCAGAGTAGAAGGTATACTTTTAAAATATGTAGGAATATGGATAACCGTCAAAGGACATGATAAATGCAACCATTGGTAATCAGGTAAAAAAACTGCAGCATACTCAAATATATAATAATACACATGTCGTATTCACATTAAGATTTTGGCATATATATTCCCCAAGTTCAGTTATTTATTGCACCCACACTTGGTTGGCTTGTTTATATGTCCCAGAGATATTGAGATCTCTTTTCATAGAATCAGTACAAGAAATCATAGACCTTCAAAGTTTACAACACGACAAAGACCTAAATTGCAAATATTTTGTACGCACTATAAATGGGAAATAAATTACAAACCTTGCTGCTTTTTCCCCCATTTTACTGTAGGCTGTCAATATTACCACAGGGATACCTTCTTTACGTGCATCATCTATAAAACTACAAAAGAACAAGTTCAAGTCAAAGGAAACATACAAGAGATGATCTCATTAAAGTTAATCACAGTTCATGTGATGATATATATAGTTTCCCAGCCATCAAATCAAAACTAACTACAGAAGTCTACTGAGAAAACTGAGCCCAATGTTTCCAGGAATGGGAACCTCTCCGCTTCTATTGGAAGATTAAAGGCCAGTGAGGCACAAAATTTAATTATATGATGCATGAACAGAGTGATAATACTTGTGTTAAGCATTTAAAAGAAATCTAAAGCCAAAACAGATACCAATATCACTCAGCAAAAAAGGGTTGGTAATGTACAATTATCCTGTAAGGTGAAGAACAATAGCAGCAATAAGGCTTCAATTGTAGTGAAAAACAATAATACAAGGAAACAATATAAGCTGAATAGTTCTTTACAGACTCGTGCTAGCTCTCTTTCCCCTTCCACAAAATAACTTCACCGAGGTTGCTAACTTCAAAGGTGACAAACGGCCAAGGAGCACAAATACTGCTGATTGGAGCATAGTTTGTACAAATAATATTAGAAGACCAAGAATTGCTAATGTTCATTCATTAATCAGGAAAAAAGTTGAAGTACGTATATGACATAGTGATCAAGATCCGGATAGACAAAGAGGAGTCAGCTATAAGCCTGTAACAGCAAGATTCAAATTGATGGACAATAAGTTAGGAAAAAGAAAAACAATGAGCAGATATCAGTCAACTTGATTCTGTGTATCACAGTCCAAATTGAGTCATTGTTCCAAAATGTCAAAGGACCATGTCATATGAAGTTTAACACAGGTGTTCAGGAAGCAGCACCTCTATTATTACCATATATTTGCACACTTAATATGGAGAAAAGAAAACAATGTTTGCCAAGTATAACTAATGTATCCCAGACATTTACAACTTTAACTTTAGCAAACAGAGATTGCTATAGTTTTGTACTTTTGGGAGTCAAGGATTCTTAAGTGAGCAAAGTATAATGCATCAGGACCTATTCATAGACTGGAAGCACTACAGATCCAAATACAAGGATGTGCCCTAATATAAGATACCAAAAAGTATCTGTGGAGATGGAATACCCAACACACAAGGCTTGATGGAACTCTATCTTAAATGAAGAGTTTTAGTTTGATGTTGGTAGAAAGGTACAAAAACAAAACATAACATAAATTAACAGTTACTTCCTTCCCAGAATAAGCTTCATTTTCGATTTTCGTTCAGTTCAAATTCGCTAACTTTAACTACATCATTGATTATATAGTAACATATTTGTGTGATGATTTTAGATTTGTAATAACATATAGTTTCAAAATATAAACTTCACATTTCTTAATTTTACGAAATAATATATATTAATAGTCAAACATGTTTGTTGAAAATCGTGCAAACCAAAGTGTGTAGCTCATTATGGGACAGAGGTAATGCTTTATTAAGAAAGATGGCATCAAAATTGGGACGAATATTCAACAGTGATACAACAATCGACGAACGAAATACTGCAATTTACATTCAAAGAAATCACAATACTGGGATAAGTCACTCACTCCTCCACTCCTGGTCTCAATGGAAGGGTTTTTGACATCACAAGATCCTCCAATGCATTTTTCTGCAACCAGTAAATTACTATTTTAGCTACTTCCCCCTAATATCATCATGTAATATGAATTTCTAGGTTATGAATTAATACAAGCTGCCCTTAAATCAAACTAAATTGTGAAAATTTACTTTTACCTACAGGGAAGGATAATTTAAAACAACTAATGAAGCAAGTGAGGCAATCCATATACCAAACGAAACCAAACATACCCAGTATATCCCAGGAAGTAGGATTTGGGGAGGGTGATATGTACAAATATCTTTCTTTTACCCGTGGAGGTGAAGAGGCTAATTAAGCAATGCAAGTAGGACTTAAAAAATGCATAGGAATGCTGATTAACCAAATCATCAGTTAGGCAACTTGACATCGAAGAAGAAGCTGGTTCCTTCTTTCTCTTTTTGCCTCTTTCAATTGCAAAAGAAAGAAAAGAAAGAGGGAAAAATACAAGGAGGTATAGCAAGTTCGAGCAGTTTGGACCTAATTAAGGATACACAACCATGTAGCAAATAATTCTGTGAATTTGTAGGGATGGTATCTGAGAAAATCATCCAACTATTAATGAGCATGTTCGCCAGAAAATTTACTACAATCAAATGATCTAAATGCTGAAACCATGCTCTAAAGCTTATTTAAAGTTGTTGTCTTACAAGTTGAAGATTTGCAGTATAATTATAATTAATGATGTAATCATGTAACATCACATCACATGATGGGGAAAACAGATAATTACATAAATATTGGAGAAAGGAAAAACCTCCTCTCTTTTTTCAAATTACAAAGATTCTCTTTTCGTTCTAAGAATGGCCTATGATGTCCTTCAATTGTAAAGATGAATAAACACGTATTCTCAATTAGTCTTATTTATCCCAAAAGAGTATATGTAATAGCTTTTCCGAGTCCACTTACAGAAAGATGTTAATATATTTATTCTTCACAAAATAACTATAATCATAATCATTCATGTATTGCAAAATAAACCAAAAACTTACCTTTTCGCGAAGGACGTTTTTTATGAATGCTCCCCTCTCACTAGTAGCAACTGAAGTAGGCCAACCAATCTGAAACAGGCATGAGTTGCAGAAAGATAACAAGTAAATCAGTACAGAGGATTCAGCCACTACATTGATAACCTTTTCATGGTATCCTGAAACAAAGTTTTTCTTTGAAATTGATTAAAGATTCTAAGTTCCTAACCCTGTTGAAATATATTGCCAGCATCTTTTCCTCATCACCAGTACTCCTCCTAAGGGGAAAAAAAGATATGATACTTGACTCAGAAGATATACAAGTTGATAGGAAATGTATCTTGGAGCCAGCTGTGTTCAGTTGTCACCTGATGAGGTCTGAATAAATTGGTTCAGTCCAATTTGCACAGTCCAGCCCCAGCTTTTGAAATGCTAACAATATCACAAAAAATCCATGTCAAATGATTATACAACCTCCATCCCAATTCAAGGTTCACTTTTTGGTTGATAAGAAAAGTCTTCAACGAACACTTTTGATTATTTATATCTCTGTAACTAAAAATTATGAAAAGTTACCATTCCAAAAATAATACATGTTACAACATAATCCCCGTCCTAGTTCAAGCTGCAATTTAATTATTCATTTAGTCAAAACTTCTAAACGTTGACTATATATAAGTACTACGGGTGTTTAAGTATAAATACTACGGTAATACTTGTTAGATTCACTATTACATATATTTTCAAAACATCAACTTCTCCCAAGTTTTATTTATTTTTAATATCAATTTTTTTTATAGATTAATGGTTGCAAGTCAAAGTTTGCAGCTTGAGCCGGTAAAGGAGTATATAAACACATTATGTATTATAATAATTTATAATACTAATACGTGTACAATGATGATATTTTCCCGTGAAAATTGACCAAATGAACCTTAAATTGGGACGGGGTACTGGCATATTGCATGCACATTAATGTATATAAAACGATTCAAACCTGAGTTGAAGCCCTTCCGATTGCCAAAGCGGTTGATATCCATCAGCACCCTGGAACAATGTCCAAAACCATTTCAACCCATTTATAGAAATCTAACAAATGCTGAGAGGAACTTACCCTTCAACTTCAAGAAGTAGAGCGAGTTGTCCGGGTTGGGCCTCTACAATCCCATCGCTCTGTGCGCCATAAAACTGGGACTTGCTGGTGTGGGAACTGAAATCTACAGACGTGAGAGAAAGTGGAGAGAAGAGATGGGGTCTTGGAATCTTGAAATAGTACGCCTGGGGATTTTTGGTGTTTGCATGACAAAATTTGTAATGGAGAAGGGTAGGCTGAACCGGGATTGAAGTAGATTCCATGGCAGTTCTCAACTTGTTCCCCTGCCAACCGATGACGATTGCCGTGTCTTCGATTTGACTTCTATGCCAACTTTTTATTTAAAAAATCGAAAATTACCCTGTAAATATATAACCCAGGTGTCTTGGGTATGGTCACTGGTGAGATGATTCACAGGAATTCATACTCCCTCTATTTCGGTCTTACGTTGGGGGTCTAAAATTTAGGCAGGCCAAGATAAACTACCCTCTTTCCATGATTTTTTTATATTGGTATTTTTCTTTTTTGATAAATATTAGATGAGTTTGTCTTTTGAAAGACGGTGTTTCCATAAGTTTTGGAAAGACCAAGGTTTAAAGTGTAAATTAGAAGAAATCAAGATAAAATTTTCGGGTTGCATGAATCGGGTTATAAACT
>JAULKK010000006.1:9429441-9440577 GCA_032355705.1 Rubia peregrina
CTCTGATGTTTCAAAGCACAACAAGGCAAATTCACAGAGTGGCTCAATCCCGTCATCTTCAACAAGAAGGGGGGCTTCTGATTCTGGAAGATCGGTAACGCGGTCCAGAGGTGGAGGGAACGAGCCTGCAATTGACGATGTTGCTGTCAGAGCTGTTGTTTCGATACTTGGAGGCTATGTCGGACAGTATTTGAGAGACAAGAAATTTCGCGAAGCCATGAGGGCGAAATGCTTAGCATGTCTTACTAGGGAGAAGGATTCGGAGGTGCATAACATGGAATTAGGCATTGAAAATGTTGAGAGACTGGTAGAAGATCATGAGGAGCATGGAGAGAAACTAAATACCAATTCTTTGCAGTATTGCATTTGGCTATTCAGTGCTACTACCACCGCGATGGAGAATGAAGGATCCCATCTTGCTGCTTGTGCGTGTCTTTATTTGTCAGTAGTTTACAAGATGTGCAAAAGTGATCAAACATCAGCTAGGCACCTCCTGCAAGTATTTTGTGAATCGCCTTTTGTTGCGCGAACGCATTTGCTCCCTGATGTTTGGGAGCATCTATTTCTTCCTCACCTTCTCCATATCAAGATTTGGTACACTGAGGAAGCTGAATCTCTGTCAAACTCCGCGTATCCTGACTTTAATGATGTGAAAATGGAAGCTTTGGTTAAGGCTTATGACAACCAAATGGATGTTGGAACGCGGAAATTTGCTCTTTACTATAAAGAATGGCTGAAAGATGGTGCCAAAGCTCCAGCTATTCCATCAGTTCCCCTGCCTTCAGCGCTGAATCGAGCTAATTCAAGAAGGCGGTATTCTGAGCCCTTCACTACACATTCTTCCAGTAAATCATCTCTGTAAGTGATAATCATAACTGAGCTCCCCTTCTTGTTTTCTAGTAATATTCTATGCTTCATATGGTTAGAAAGTTGTGAATCCATTTTATGTGCTTTCTGCATTTTCTGAAATCTGAGTGTTCTAATCTTAACAAAATGTGTGAATTGTTGAAGATATCAAGCTATATTTGGCCCAATTCGGGAGAGACGATCAACAGAACCAGATGATAAAATTGGAGTGAAAAACCATCATTCATCTTCATCAGAGGAACAAAAGAAGTATTCCACTGAAGAACATGACCCTCACATGCAAGTAGGTAACCAGAATCTTCACAAATATCATCAATTTATCAATGATTTTCAAATATATATGTATGTGTGTGTGTGTTTATGATTGACTGAATCTCCATAAATTGGCTACAGATGAGGTCATTAGGGAGAGAAACATCAAAAAGCATTAGTCGAAGAAATGGGCAAGGTGACACTTGCCAGGATCATAAGAAATCAGACTATTTCCGCGGTTTGAGCTGTAGGGGTGACGCGTCGGAAGGTGTTATTTGTAGGGAAAAATCTTTGAAAATTTCTTCAGTGCTCAAGGAAAGGAGCAAGCAATTCCCCTTGCCAAATGAAGCAAGCAGAGCTATTAGAACTATTTGCACCTCAGATAGTCTCAGTGAGTGTGAAACAGCAATCCGATTGATTACCAAGGCCTTGCTCAAGAGCGACACGGATGGTGATCCTATAATTGCAAGTGCAGCATCGAATGCACAAGTAACTGAAGCAATACTCGAGGTTTTGTCGGCATCTAGCGATGATGAGGTTCTAGAACTCGCAATCTCAATATTAGCACAACTTATGACAAAGGAGGAGTCCAATGCGAATATCATATTGAATTTTGATCCGCAGCTGGATATCTTCTTGAGATTATTGAGAAACAACAGTTTGTTTCTGAAAGCTGCAGTTTTACTCTATCTAGCTAAGCCAAAGGCAAAACAGATGATATCAATGGAATGGATTCCATTAGTCCTCCGAGTGTTGGAATTCGGAGACCAGTTGCAAGCCTTGTTTACCATCCAATGCAGGCCTCAAGAGGCAGCATATTACATCCTACACCAACTTCTTAACTGTTTTGATGAAGATAAAAACATGGAAAATGCTGGATATGTTGTTTCTCTTGGTGGTTTGAACTTGCTGTTGTCCAGGATGGAAATGGGAGACACGTGCGAAATGAACAAAGCTGCTTCTATCATCTATTGCTGTATTCGAGCAGATGGAAGCTGTCGACATTACCTTGCAGAGAAGATGAAGAAAGAATGTCTAGTATCGCTGCTTGTCCAACGGGACAGCAAATCTCCTCAATGCCACGGATTCGCATTATTGACAGAGCTCTTCTGCCTAAATATGTAAGTTTCCACATTGCAAAGAAGTTTCATTTCCTAGTACTGTACTCGATTCACATTGCTGTTACACCAGGCACAATCAAAGAACTGCGTTTCTTAACGAACTCATAAAAGGATGGGGAGGGATGAATACGATGCATATTCTTTTAGTCTACCTTCAGAGGGCTCAACCTCAAGAACGCCCTATGGTTGCAGCACTGTTATTACAACTGGATGTATTGGTAATGTTGAGTGACTTGAGTCAAGAGTTTTTACTATCAGATGGCTCTTATAATGTTGTTTTACTATGTCTTTACATAGTTGGAATTAATATCATCACTTCGATGCGTAGGGAGATCGCGATTGTAGTGTTTATAGAGAAGAGGCTGTAGATGAAATTGTAAAAGCATTGGACTGTGGAGTGCTTAATGAGAGAGTACAGGAGCAGTGTGCCAAAGTTCTACTGATTTTGGGAGGTCACTTCACATACACAGGTGAAGCTGTAGCAGAAAGATGGCTCTTAAAACAAGCAGGCTTTGAATCCCACTCCTTGGATTCATTCAGTGGAAACATGGTTGAATTTAATGAGCACCCATACCTGGTATGTAATTTCATAGTTTGTAAATCAGTTTCATTATTATTAGCCCCCGGAGCGTGTTATGAAACGGAACTTGTAACCAAGTTAGAGGTAGTTACGTCTTTTTAGTAATGATGTGTGTGATATGCGTATGCAAACTACGTAATTCAGGTGGGGGATGAAAAAGCAGCAGAGAAGGGGCAAAGGAGAATGGCCTTGGCTCTCCCTCAGAATGGTAGAGATTCTTTGCTTGAAGCTCTTTCGGGTACCTTAGGCAATGGCATCCCGTGTTTAGCAAGAGCGAGTTTAGCCACGGTTTGTTGGATCAGCAGATTTTTTCAGTCATTTGAGGACAGAAGCTTTCAGGCCTTGGCTTGTTGTACTCTTGTGCCGCAGTTGCTTGAGTCTCTCAATTATGACAAAGCAATGGAGGAAAGAGTTCTTGCTTCTTTTTCATTGCTCAGTCTCCTGGAAGGTTTAGGATTAGATGATGCACTAATCAGATCAATATTCAATCCCATATTGTGTAAATGTAAATCATCTTAATTGTGCTAACTAATTTGGTAATCATATTTTGTGAACTTGATTTTCTCAGATTACCAACTTAGATCAAGGGCATTGATCAATGAAGAGCTGATGGAAGAACTTGAAAAGCTTTCCCGAGTAACATGGACAGCAAAGCGGCTGATTTCAGTCATATCAAGCAATTTGTTTCACCGGTCCTCCAATAGAGTTTCACTTGTAAATAGAGCCCCATTTATTTTTCTTTCTATATTTACTTTAGATATATGAGTGCAAGCTATTACAATGTTATTATCTTCATATTTTGCTTTTCATTTCTATTCTTGAACACTTGTTATATGGTTGTAGGTTGTCAGTTGTCAGGCACAACTAATGAGAAATGATCATATGATAGTATTTCATCTGATGCAGTTGATGATACTTGGTCTCAAAGATCCACTAGTGGGCTGGGTTAGATCAAGAATGCCATCATTATTTAAACATTCTGAAGATGGGCCACTAGGCCCATCATCCTAAGTCTCATAATCTTAGCCAAAACCTACTACTTGCCTCACAAGCAAACCAAATTATAACCTTGAGAAATTAAACCCTAGGCGGCCGGTTGTGTATAGATATGGAGATATGATCTTCTTTACTATTCATTCACTATTCATCATATATTCTTATACAAACAACAGACTTAATCATCAGAGAGTTTTCCCCTCCTAATTTTTCAGGGTCTTTTCCTTGCAGATCACAGTTGATGAATTGACGATGTGGCCCTAGCGAGTTCCAGGCGCATCAATTGGCATGCTCGGTGGGACCTGTTAAGTCAGATCGTGAATTCCTTGGTTTAAGTTCATGCATATAGCTGGTACGTTGCGTATGATTGGATGGGTGAGAAACATAAATACAAGTGCCGGTGAAGAAGCACAACCTCCCTACAAAGGCAGGAAGACGAGAAGAACCGGAATAATGGTTAATCTTTTGGGATCTCAAACTGGGGGAATCGATCCTTTGATGATATCGATCGGTCAGTCCCCGAATGTCATAGTGGTGGGGGGATCAGGTCAATGTAGCGGAACCTTCCAAGCAGTTAGAGATTAATATTGACCCTTGAGTGAGGAGTGTTGCCGCGATAGATACTAGAATAAAGTTTCACCGATCCTCTATCATACTAGAATAGAGTTTCACTTGTAAATAGAGCCCCATTTTTTATTCTATATTTACTTTAGATTTATGAGAGCAATCTATTACAATATTATGATATTTTTTTATTTTCTTTTAATTTCTATTCTTGAACAATTGTTATATGTTCTTGGTTGTCAGTTGTCAGGCACAACTAATGAGAAATGATCATATGATAGTATTTCATCTGACGCAGTTGATGAGACTTGGTCTCAAGGATCCACTAGCAGACTGGGTTGAGATTAAGAATACCATCATTACTTAAACATTTTGAAGATGGGCCACTTAGGCCCATCATCATAAGTATCATAATCTTAGTCAAAACATACTACTTGCCTCACAAACAAACCAAATTACAACCTTGAGCGATTATACCCTAGGCGACTGGTGGTGTATATATATATGGAGATATGATCTTCGTTACCATTCATTCACTATGCATCATATATTCTTATACAGATGGAAGACTTTATCATCAGAAGGTTTTCCCCTTCTAACATTCTAGGTTCTTTTCCTTGCAGATCACTGCTGATGGATTGACTGTGTGTCCCTAACGAGTTCCAGACGCATCTATTGGCACGCCCGGTGGGACATGTTAAGTTAGGTCGTGAATTCCTTAGTTTAAGTTTGTTCCTACGAGCGGTACATTGTGTATGAGTGGACGGGTGAGAAACATAAATACAGGTGTCGGTGAAGACGCACAATCTTCCTATAAAGGGAGGAATATGAGAGGAACTAGGAGAATGGTTAATCTTTTGGGATCTCAAACTGTGGGAATCGATCCTTTGATGATATCGATCAGTCAGTCCCCAAATGCCATAGTGGTGGGGGGATCAGGTCAATGTAGCGGAACCTTCCAGGCAGTTGGAGATCAATATTGAGCCTTGAGTGAGGATTGTTGCCGCGATAAATACTTTGTGGAATCCCGTACCATATTCATGGTAGGTAATCGATGGGCAGTTCACAGAGACTTTGGTCGATTCTCAGATCAAGGCATGTGAGAGGGCCCTTCAAATAAATCATGGTTTAGGAAGAATTGTACTTCCCTCGTAGCTTGATTTTGCGCAGTTGGCTCAAATCTTTATGGTCGCAAGGTTTCAGACCCCCCCCCTCGATCCCACAGATGGAGTAGATGTTCAAGCTCGGTCACAACCCTCCGTCCCAGATCATGGAAGAGGGGTGGTTTACTCAGTACCAGTCTTGACGCCGCCGTTCATGAGCTTTGAGCCTCCTCGGGTTTTGCCCCATTCTAGAGGATTGTACGTGGGATACGAAACCTAAGGTTAGTTGCGATCCTCAATGGGAGATCTTACTTCCTACCTTTGTTACCATGTACAATCTATCTATCCACACTCTTAATGGGGGGGATCCTTGCCTCACTTCAGATATATGGCCTCAGTTTTTGTTTTTTGGTGTTTCTCGATTGTCAAACCAGCATATGGATACGTGGATGGGATGGGTTGACAACGATGCTGGAGATGCTCTGACTGGGAATTTGATAGTTTGATTGGTCCCTTTAGACATGTGGCTACTTTCCCTTTCAATCCTTGGATAATTTCTACTCAATGGTCGGGGGATATGAGAAGGACTTCCCACTTACAATGGGGACACGAACCATCGGGAGTTCATACAGACCTTCCTCAGTCTCATGAACTCTCAAGACTTTAATGTGCAATTGTCTTGTAAGCTTGTGGGAAGCTACCTTTAAGGGAAAGCTCAAGAATGGTTCAATAAATTGGGCAAATAACCGTTGAATTCTCACAAGGATTTTGGGAGAGCATCGCTGCGCCAATTCTTCCACAAGAAGCAGTTTAACAAGACTTTAGCCTAGTTGTACCAAAGTCGTCAATGAGTACGTATGAGAGTCCACTGAGGCATTCTATCACCGTGCTGACGAGAGTTTTAGTGTCATAGATCGTACAGAGAATGGAGTTATCTTGGGATACATACAAGGTATGAGTAATTTGTAATTGTACTAGAATGCATTGCAGTGGTTGCAGGAGGTTGTTGAATAGTACTCGAAGGTGGAAGAACCGACTAAGAAAAAAAGAGATGGCGATAAGAGGATAGAAAGACAAGTGAGGCATGTTGATCATAGGGCGAAGAAACCTGAGGCTGTGAGATCAGGCTTCGAGGAATACACTCTTTTATCCAAATCCCGAACGGAATTCTATTCCATTCATCGAGGGTTTTTCAAGCTCCCGCTCCATATGGAGGATTCGACTCCGAGTATGGCATCGAGAAATTATTTCGACCACCATAAAGACCATAGCCATGACACGGAAGATTTTCACCATTTTAAATTGGAGTTCGAACGGTGTGCAAGAGAAGGAATCCTTTGAGACTGTGTGGCAAGGATAAGGGCTCGAGAGGAGTCTTCAAACAGAAAATGAGAGTGGCGACCTTGATGACCATAAAGGTAAAATTCCAACTAAATTGCTGATAATAGTATAACATAATGGGACCAGGGAGAAGCTAGAAGAGAGTGAGATGAAGCGTTGCCTGAGAACAAGTCACTGGAAACTAAGACAATAGGGGCGAGGGGAATCAAGAAGTTGGTCCTCATCGAGTCATCAGTGTCATTAATGATATCGTATGTGAAAAGTCCTCAAATACGATCATTAAGGCTAATGATCGATACATTCCCCCAGGTGAACTAAAGCAAAAACATCTCCGGCCATATGAAACCATAACCTATTCTGAGGCAAATTAAGTGCCCAATCAGAATCCTCATGTGAATCCCATGTTATTCATACAACGAGTGTAAATTCATATGTGAAAATGGTGTTTATGGATAATGGCAGTGAAGTTGAGGTGATGTTTGCCAACTATTACTAGTTAGACATAGAGCGTCATAAATTGAAGAGATTCGCTTTACCTCTTTCAGATACACTCTTTAGGGATAATCACTCTACCTGTTCGGGTAGCAGATGGTGATAAAGGGGTAAAAATCGATTGTAGTTTTTCAGTGATTGATGTTTTTCTCATTATAATTTAATCTTGGGAAGACCTTTTATGTGTCAGGATCTTGATGTTTGGTTTTGAGAAACAGGAGGATGCGACCTTTGAAAGGATTTTCAATAATGAAGATTTCTTTTTCCTAGAATGAATTACGAGCATTTTCTCAATTTGTGATTGTATGTTGTTAATTTATCTTTGACTGTATGTTGTGTGTTTGTGGTAAGTATTATGAGAAGTATTTTTAGGTGTGTTGTGATTGGAACTAAGTTTGGCTGCCGTTTATCATAGATTTTACCCATGAGAATGGTGGCCTGTAGTGTTCCGAGGATGTACGAGGTTACTTATATGTCTAAGCTATCCTGGATTTGTGTTGGGGATCTCCCTAGTTATATTATAAATGTTTATGTGGGAGTAAGTTGGGGAGTAACTCCAGTTGATGGAGGTGCAAGTCTGGATTACATTCCTTGTAGGGTGTCCTGAGGATCTCCATGCTTGGCGTAAGTTTTGCAATCATAAAAATGTTTTAGTTTTTCATAGAATTTCATTATCTTATGTATATTTGTAGTTTAAAACAGTATCGGGTGAGATTAGTGAATGTGGGGTCGGGAATGGAGGATGATGTAGAATATCCACCCACGAGGCCCTTGAATATGGGGACTGAGGAAAACTAACGCAGGGGGAAGCCTTGACTTGTGGCAGCTAATGCCGGGAAAAGAAGATGTGCTGCTTATTCAGCAAAACTCATGACGGATGAGTGGTTTCACGAGTTCATCCGATTGGTTTATTAGGTAGGATATGTGTACTAGCGGAACGATTCACAGGTTCTTGCTAATGTGCTCGCCCTATTGGATAAGGAGGATGGTTCCCTTTAAGAGGGACACTCAAGAAAATAGAGGGAGAAAAATGAGCGACAATTTTTTTACTCCCCTCATGGGTCTTTATGGTCATACTAGCACATAGCTAGAGACTTCAGTAACTATTTATTTACGTAATAGGTTCACAAATAATATGTTGTATTTCTCCCCAGGGGAAGTTTCATTGTTAGGCAAGAAATTTTGATGTAATCCGTAGTTTTTGCATAGATCTAGGATTAATAAAGTTTTTACATATTATGCGGTGACTTCTCTTACTTCTCCAGTGCTGATGTTGTTCAAAAGATGCTAATGTCACTTTGCTTACTAATTATGTTTGTGTTATATTCTTTTGTTTCTATTAGGCTGGTAGTATGAGGATTGTTTTTGTTGCACGTTGAGAACAAACCTCATCAAATGTTGAGGAGTTGTTAGAAACTGTGAACGTAGACTTTGAAAGGGAAGATGCCCTAACTTTAAACAAGGTTTTCTTAACACATCAGCAAGCAATGATCGAAAGATTCAAAGTACGGGGCGCAAACAGTTACAAGATGCCACTCATGAATAAGGATATGCATATTAGCGAAGACACACTACCAAGACAACTATATGCCAGTGAAGATGTGGCTAGAGAAAGTATAGAACATCTAATTAGCATACAAGCAATGCATGTAATCATCATTCCCATGATGCATATATAACCTCATATATGTACCATGAATGCAGCAGTCAAGACATTTTAGAGTTTGGTTTGATGGCTTAAATTTTGCAAGGCCGAGAACATCTAACTTTTGTTGTGAATGAGATATTTCATCCCTAGCTCATTATAATGTGTGTTTTTCTAATGATATTAATCAATTATTTCCCAGCTTCAGAAGTAGTTTTGTTTCATTTTAGCAATGTCAAGCGTAAATGGCAAACGAGGATGGGCATACAATCATACTGGAATGCTTCATGTTCTGAAAACATAATCCAGTTTGAAAACATGAACATCATCCTGGGAAGATGCATAATCCCAAAACCAGGACATGGTACATGTTATGCACATGACCAGTCAACACATATACAGCAACCAGGGAGTTCACAAAGGCTCATATTCTAAACCATCAAGAAACATGGATTACAACAAGGAATCATATGTCGGCTTATATGATGCAACAACACTTAAGAAGCTGCAAAGTTGGGATCATGCCACACCAATAACAAGTCAACGTGCATATTAAGAAACAATAAGGCATCACAAAACAGTTAATCATAAGGACCAGTGTTGAATAGGGAACATGCAAAGGTGGCTATATTCCAAACCAACAACCAACCGGGATCACAACAAGGCATCACAAGAGTGTTTATATGGACCAATAGTGCCAAAGGAAACTGAATGGATGTTCACCGCACCAAACCAATAGCAAATAGGGTGTATATGAAGACATTAACAGGCATCACAACAGGATATATAGGGACTTACAACAAACATGCATCATATAACAGTTCTTAGGTATCAATAACAACTAATGAAGATGCAAAAACATCATATAGTATAAAGCCACGAGTTCAACACAAGATCAAATATTAATTTATAGGCACGAACATGCCAACCACATTCACAACAGTGGCACCAACAAGCCAAGATATCAAATAAACAAACATAGGGCAGAACCGATATCACCTCAATCGTATCCATAAACATTTCTTCAAAACTTGAAAATCAATTTACAGACTAGGATCCCTCCCCCCTTATTTTATTGTCATTTTCAGTTTTTTTTTAACCAGCACCATCATTAATTTACACACTACAGTATCTAACCAAAAAAATAATGGTTAGCAACTGAAGAACTTCAAGAGGCAATCTGGAACACTAAAAAACTCAAAAACAAATTGCATCTTATTTTTTCGAGGCTAGGAGACGAAAGAGGGATCTACATTTTTCATTCTCTTATCACATTTCTTTCAGCTATGGCATCAACACATACAACATGCCAGTGTTGCTATGGTTTGTATTATAGGAGTCGCTAACAACTTGGCGTTTAGGGCCAATGGTTGAGTGTCGATGAGTCCAAGGTAAGGGTTTTCTGAATTGCAGCCACTAACTTGCTCACCGACATGATTAATATGTCGAAAATCAATATGCAACATTTAGACCATGGTTTGACCTCCAACTCATCGGCAGTGTTCCTTGGATAGTTGGATCTAGGCCTTTACGGAGGATATATGGCTCCATAACCATCCCTTCCATGAGAGTGGCATCAAGCTTCCAGACAAAGGTGTCATTATTTGCCTCCGTCCCGGGAACGAATTCCTATTGGTTAAGGGTGCCAGAGACCTAATACTGAGAACAACGCCGACAAGAATGATAGGATGAATTGGTGGTAAATTTCATTTAACAATGATAATAAGGACCATGGATGATGAATCGTCGAGAAATTGGGGGCAAGCGTTGAAGAACATTGGGAACGAAATCACATATCGAAACTAGGGTTTGGGATGAGAGTGAGCATATTTGAGAAGAGGAAGAGATTAGTGTCGGGAGGATTAGAATGAAATGTGCTAGAGCGTTAAAAATAACAGATAAGCACACGTGAGGATTTGTGATGCTCGAGGGCATGTACAATGAGGCTCAAGTGTGGGCTCAAAACTGAAATTGGAAGGAATTTGAGCCCAAAAATTCCTACAATGGAACTCAAATTCGGGCTCAAGTGGGAGAAAGAATTTGAGCCGGAGAGATTACTTGAGCTCGGGAAGTCTGCACCATTTGCAGTAATCCCACGTGCATGAACAAAGAGAGAATGCTGCGCCTGATTTGTTGGACTTGGGGGTGCCACGTGGCACCCTGTGGTTGGGCCAC
>JAULKK010000006.1:9492404-9504199 GCA_032355705.1 Rubia peregrina
TAGAACACAACTTTAAAAAAATATATAAATGAGATCTTTCCACTTATAATCCTAAGTATAGGCTGAAAGTGTCAATATAATTCTACAAGGCGAGAAAGTGTCAAAATAATCATAATTTTATGATAAATTGGGCAGTTATTACCTGTTTTCACTATTCCGGCGTTGACTCATTAATTTGAGTGTTGACCTGACCTGACCTGACTTGAAATGATAAAAATATCCTTGTTCCCATAAGCTGAAAAACCCCCTTTTCTCTTTTTAATTTTTTTCTAAATCAAGGGATAAAATCGTCATTTCCTTAAATTTCGACCAAATCTCTTGTGACAATTGAAGGCACCCACGTTTAGATTGGCACATAATATACATAATAAAGTTAGCGTTATTTTGACACTTTCTTATTTTGCAAGATTATATTGACACTCTCAGCATGAAGTTAGGTCATTTTACCACTTGTCTCAAACCTGTTGTAACTGTGAATAGGCCCCAGAAGTATAACACCAACGTATTTTTAAACTAACCATTATTATTTTGGCACTTATATACATGAGGGTGCCTTTAGAGCGTTGTGCCACTTTCATCGCATATTCATCGTCATTCATTTCCATCTTCTACACCATTAATTCCATTTTCTACTTAAAATTTAATTATCACTGTTTATTCAATCTTCAAGTTCTAAGCATGACTATTTGTCAGTGGATTTTCATATTTATGCTTAATCATCTGTATTTTTGTAATTAACATTCGATAGTGGTATATATTAGGGTTTGTTTTCATAGATGGTTTGATTTTCTTAGATAGTTGTGATGAGCAGTATTTTGTTTAGTGGTTTCTTTATTTAATCCAACTAAACATCCTCTAAAATGATTTTATTTTACATCGTGCAATACTCATGATAGTTTGTATTCGATTGTGTAAAAATCATTGGCTTTCATCATAAAATCAAAGCACCTATTGATTATATTATATACTGATTAAGCAAATACTTTGTCAACCACGAATCGCTCCTTATGTGTGGCGGCATTATTCATTGCGAGCAAATGTGGACAGAAAGAGGTCACGGGCCTATCAGTGGAAATATACGTCCACTGGACTGATCATGCCAATCTTGGGCCCTGATACCATGTAAGAATAACGGACTTCTATCATAAAACCAATTGGTATTATCATGTAAAAGTGACCCATGATCTTATATACTGAGCAAATACTTTGTCAACCCCAATAGATTGGAGATATAACTAAATTTGACATTGCACCGAATTTCATCTAAATTTAAATGGCTTTTAGAAGTATAAGTGAGGTACTTAAGGTTCTTAAGTATAAATGATGTAGATGTTAAACATGCTCTACAAGTTCGGTTTTTTATACTTCCAAAAACATCCAAATTCAAATACATTTCGAAATTGAAAAAAAAACAACGTATAAAGGTACTCTTTTAGACTTTTTCCGAATGATTTTCATTTGGGTGAAAATCACTACTATATATACAAATTAACCGTGGTAAATGACCAGTACATGTTTGTGGTAGAGGTTAGTGTTATCTATAACTACTCAACCTCTTGATGAGATTTGTAGTGTTAAAGATACACCACTTAACATGTTATCTTAGTCTTAAATCTATAAAGTAATACTCCCTCCGTCCCACCAGTTTTGACCTATTTTTTGGTCAACTTTATCAGACCATGTTTGACTATCAATAACTTTAATTATGGATATTAATGGTATATTAAAATTTAATATTTAGAAACTACGTAAACATAGGAGTCTAACAATATCCCACATTATGATATTAGACTCTATATACACCCACGGGTGTACCCCAGCGGTTGGGACGTTGGTTAGTTTGGTCAAATGGTCACAGTTTCGATACTCGGCAGCGGCAGTGTGGGGATGTCCATGTGTAGCAAGTGTACGCCCACGGGTGTACATGAGTAGCATGGGTCCCTTGTGCACTCCGAGTCCAGTAACCGCCAACAGGTCCTGGCGCTGGGCTACCGTGAATTTACCTCCTCCACCAGGGCATGAGGTGTCGGGCAGGTGGGGGCGAGCGATATCGCCTTTTTGGTCCAAAGGAATTACCAAATCTAATCATTTGAAGTAAGGAATTAAAATATATCCAATCCAATCAAAGTAAATCCCATACGAAAAGGGATATTATTAAATCAATTATGATTTTCTTAAATCCAATCCATCCACATAAATATAGGAAATAATATATTATTTAAAGTCAAACATGGACGGAATATTTCTACCACCTCAGATTTCCTTTTGCCACATATCTTTCCATATTGATGATTCAACATATACTTTTCATATTTGCATAATTTCCACAAATTTCTAATTAACTAAATATGAAATTTACACTTGGCTAAAAAAAAGTTGCATGTATTGCTAATGATGAATTCTATTGGATTTTGTGTTTCAATTCTAACGTTATAAATGTAAGCCTTTGATTGTAGTACCTTTAATTTTTTGCCCATGTTGAGTTTTCTTCTTCCCTTGTGGTAGTAGCATCAGAATTCCACCGCTAGACCAACATCCGGGTTGCAAGTGATTGATATGATACTGTTTGAATGTGATGGTGCCTTTGGAATTATTTGAGTGAGAATGTTAGTAAACTTCCATGGATTAGAGACTAACCAGCACCAGTTTACAACCTATTTGAAACTGTAGATACACAAAATCAGGAATATTGGGGACTTTGATGCCAGTGAAGAACTTAGGGATGAAATACCTTGGTGGGTAAAGAATCCTGATTACAAGCGAGTGACATCTTCGTTTCACTGCGTAGTATGTTTGCTTCAATTTGTTTTACCATGTTTTTCGAGTTCCTAATGTTTAAGGCATGGGTTTTTTTTCCAACTCGGGTAGATTGGTTGAACAAGTTTATTCTGGACATGTGACCTTTCATTGATAAGTTAAATTTATGATTAGTAAGGGGTGTAGTTTCTGATAAGAAATTGAAAGCGTTGGTTTAGTTTTTATTTGCAGGAAATTTAAGAAATTGTTAGAAGCATTGCACAGCCAATGGTGCCACCAAGCGTTGTTTAAAATACTTAGGGACCTCAATCAAAGATAAGATTTATAGTTGTTACTCCTTACTCACTTGCAACTACAATAAAGTAGATAGCGTTAAATTAGAGTATCATCCACAAAGACTTGGGGATTTAAATGATAACTACGATACAAGATACGATAGTATAAACAGGCCTTGGGGGCATTTGAATCACATGATTAACATACAAGATTTGATCCTAGACTTTTCTATTCACATTTATTAAGAATTATATTTCTATCTAAGGTTATATCACACAATGTAGAGATACTAATTCCCTGGGAACTCCCTCGGTCCGTCATACCATGTCGGCTTTGCCCCCTCTCTTTAACATCTTACCTCCTCCAAATATAGTTAAAGGCGCGCTTCCTCTACTACCTATAACCCTCACTACTGGGGTTAAACGACTCGTAACTTTAACGAAGTGAATTAAACTCGGTAGTAGCATGGATCATCAGGACCTCCACTGTGAATACCCATCCTCGACCCATCTTGTGCCACTTAGGCCATTAGTACATCATGATATCTCTAAGGTTGTCTCAACACTTAGTTGCCACAAACTAGGGATACTCCCTCTAGATATTATCCCACAATCCCAATCGAGAATTTAACAACACCCGACCCGATTGCCAGATGAACCCAATGTTATTCGCAAGATAATCAAATTACAAGACTAATCTTACTACCATCTTGGGCAAATTGCAGGACTACAAGCAAAGATAGAAATGTAACACTCCCCTGGTTATTTCCCTAGCCTAGCACTAAATCCTGCAAAAATCTAAAAAGGTGTACATCCTAATTACATTCATCACAATAATAATCATAGCAAGAAGCAATAGAACAAATTAAGCATGATATTTATAGCAAATGAAATAAAAAAGAATCTAGAAGTCCCACAAATATAAAGTTAACACATACTTACAAATTCTCCCAAGTCATAAATTTAAGCCACTAGAATAAAACTCATAGCATTCAATGGATTAAATACCATGGAAATGAGTATTCAATGAATAAAGAGAGGAGGAAAAGTTTTTTCTTCTATAGAGTCGCCTCCTTTTCACTAATCTAAGCAACCAATAAAAAAATCTAAGATATTTAATGGAAACCCATCACAGATCTACAAGAATCCATGAAAAAGATGCAAAAAACCTAGGGTTTTGGAGGCCCAAGTCGGGCTCAAGAGGATAAGGAAGAAGAATGAGGCTTTTCATAGGTGGAAGGGAGAGAAAGAGGGAAAACAGACAAACAGAAGTGGTCAAAGCCCTAGTCAACAGGGTGGCACAGACCGTTGCAGATTTGCATGGTTTGTCCCCCTGTCCTTAAAGTCTTGAATCTTCTTTTCATCGCTACGGGTTGACCACTGATTCGATTTAGGAGTTCTTGTAGTCAATTTTACAGTGCTAGCGAAAAAAATATAATTATGATGTTTTTGGATGGCAGTTGGTCTCGGATCGATCCCTGAACTCGTTTCTCACTCTCGGATCAATCTTCACCGACTACTTTACTTTGTTTCTTTAATCTTCTTCTACCACCTTGTAAGTGACCTTTCTCCTTCCACTATTCTAGTGAATGACTTTTTTCAATCTTGTACCATCCTTGCGAATGATCTTCTCCAAGATGGTCTCTAAATAAGCTCACAAAACAAGTAAAAATCGACCAACTCATAGGGGTAAAACATGTTAGATACTAACTGCTTACACAATAGGGAAATTAGTGAAAATAACCACACAAGGTGATTATAACTCCCTATCATGTAAAACACCTCAATATTCTAAAATATCCAAAAGTGGTGTTAAATACTCTAAGAAAACATGCATTTCTCGTTTCATCAACAACCGATATTGGTAGACTACGTGGGGGTTGTATAAGATATAATCAATTGAATTTGAGTTATAAATTATTGACAGTCCGCTGTATTTTTAAACATATAAACTATATTTGTTAAATTAAATACTGAAATTTTAAATTTAAATAATGTATATTTAATTTAAATAGTGTACTTTTTATATAATATTTCTTATATTTTTACGTTCAAACACACCTGATTAGATATTTTAACTTATAAACTATTATATATAAAGTATAAAAATACAGTATGTTAATAAATAATGTTGCATTTTCATAATCTTATGGACAAGCCACCTTTCCCTCTCAGTTGGAATGTTTTGGAAGGATGGTGTGGAAAATGGAAGTGATGACAAATTCAAATTGATACTAGCGTGAAACTTTTTTCTAAGCATGGATTTAGGTACGGTGATGGGTTTCCCTTGCGTTCAATTCGTCCTCCTCTTTGCTTTCTCCTCTCGGCTTCCTTCAATCTAGAAAAAGGCGGTTGGTAAGCCGTAGACGGTAGACGGTCAATTTTAAGGTCATATTTTACAGTTCTACCTTGCCTTCTCTAGTAAATTTGTCAAAGCCAATCGCCTTTTACACCAGTCGCTAGTTCAGATTTCTAGCTCATTCATTTTCTTGGTTTTGCTTGTTTTGGATTTTATATGTTAAATGTATAGCTCATGTTAGGTTTTTATGGAATGGGTTTTACGAGAAATCCCGTGTTTCACCTGTGTAATTCATAAATTTACAATCTTGGTGTTGAATTAGCATTAAGTTTGATGCAATTATGGGAAATCTTAAAAGCGCAAACCTTTTTTCTAAGCATATGTTTAGGTACGGTGATGGGTCACCATTGCCTTCAATTTTTCCTCCTCTCGGCTTCCTTCAATCTAGAATATGGTGGCCAGTAAGCCGTAGATAGTAGACGTAGGCATTCAATTTTAAGGTCGTCCTCTACGGTTGTACCTTGCTTTCTTCAGTAACTTTGTCAAAGCCACTCGCCTTCTACACTTGTCGCCAATCACATGTCCTCAATTTTCTTTCAATGTACTAGAGATTCGTATTTCAACCTCTTTCCTTTTGCTTGGATTTACTTGTTTGAGATTTTATATGTTGAATGTATGACTCGGGTTTGATTTTTATGAGACGGGTTTACGAGAAATCCGGTGTTTCGTCTGTGTAATTCATAAATTTACAATCTTAATGTTGAATTGGCATTAAGTTCGATGCAAGTCTAGGAAAATGTTGAGTTTTTTTGTAATAGTGATATTGGTATAGTACCATCTTTTTTTCAATATTAAGTGATGCTTTTTTCTACATTTTAATTTTCTTGATTTAGTTGTTACATTAGGTGATTATTATAACAAGCATGTTGTCGATGTATGCTTCCTCCAATTCGGAGGCTTTTGCTTTTTCATGGTGTACTTAATTGAGTAGGCTTATTAATGACTATTTGGGCAAGATGGAGGAGAGAGTTGTCTTTATTGTGTGTGACCCGCTGAATATTTATAAGTGGCAAAGGGGAATATTCTCTAAATGTATTAATCAAAGTGATATACTACGTTAGTAGTTGCTATAAGATCTTGTGCTAACTTGAAATATGTTTTTTTTTGTTTTTTTGCTGGTAATTGAATCCATTACTGAGAGCTTCATATTCTTGTTCTAATAATCTAGACGTGCTATTTTAATTAGACCGTGTGCAAACTTGTAGACATGTTATTTTGTTGCTTGTTTATCTTATAACATGAATCATTTCTTTGAGCAAAAGTTTAAGTACAGTACATTGAATGTATTCTGTTTCTTTGAGGATTGTTTTATTATGTTTATATCTATACGAAGTTATTCCCGTTATAATTTTAGTGTTGATGATGTATTTGTATAGTTTACACACTGTGCTATTGTAAATTTGAATATAATGTGCTCTAAACTTCAGTTTGGTGTTGCTGGAGAAACCTTAGGTTTTCAATACTTTTTTTGCGGTGGCCAGTAAGTCGTGGCAGTCAATATTAAGGCTGTCATTTACGGCTCTACCTTACTTTCTCCATTAACTTTTTCAAAGCCACTCACTTTCTACACCAGTTGTCAGTCCTCAATTTTCTTTTAATATACTAGAGGTTTGGAGTTCAAGCTCTTTCCTTTTGCTTGGTTTTACTTGTTTTGGATTTTATATGTTGAATGTATGGCCCGGGTTTGAGTTTTTTGAGATGGGTTTTATGAGAATACATGTGTTTCACCTTTGTAATCCATAAATTTACAATTTTGATGTTGAATTGGAATGAAATTTGATACGATTATGGGAAAATGTTGGGTTTTGTTTTGTTAACAATGATATTGGAATAGTACAATCTTGTGTCAATTTTAAGTGATATTTTTTTCTTCTTGTTTTTAATTTTCTTGATTTAGTTGTTACATTATATGGTCATACCAAGGCTGTTGTCAATGTAGGCTTCCTCCAATTCAAAGGGTTTTTCTTTTGCATGGTGTACTAGATGATGTACTTTTTTTTCTACTACAAAAGTGTGAGAACATAAAGAAGTATGTTTTAACTCATCACCAACAGTTCAGTATCTTCACATTTGACAAAAGATACTTTTCTACATTTGGCATTAGTGCTAAGTAAAAATATAACAATTGTACGGAAATTTTACAGCAGATTGAACTTACTTATTGCTCTTTGTATTTTTGAATCATTAAAAAATCTCTATGAAAAGAGTAATGAAATGTAATGCTATATCAATGTAGTGGTAAGCTTGGATTAAACCTTGAATTGGGATCTTTTGTTGTTGAGTGATGACTTCAACAATGATCAACATACTCTTCAACATGTAACTTCTCTTCTTGTTATTACTAGGTGGTACTTTAAAACGTCCTTATTTATGTTTGACTATTAATAAAAACTAGTCAATCGTCATTTCCATTTTTTTTTGCTGAAGCAAACGGTATTTTTACATCCATAGTGGTGCCTGTGAACTTTTGAACTTTCAATATACAATATTCACAAATGTTGCACAATTGGTCCAAAAATTCTGGTATCTTGATTTTTTCTTTTCTTGGGAGGTTGTAGGTTCTTCAGCAAATCGTGGTTGGCCTCTTACTTCTCACAATTAAACCAAATGAGTTGCAGTGCTATGCTTTTGTAGCTGTAGTTTGAGAACTTGTTTCATGTGTAGTAATGATGTGTAAGTTAGATGTATGTATTCTCAGTTAACTCATAAACGTTTGATGGCAATTTTATTATTGAGGGGGTTGAATCCCTCGTCATTTTCTCAAGGAAGAACTAGAAAGAAACTAATACATAGGAAGTTTATTCACATCCAACACCAAACAAATCCATGGATTTGTCGCCTAACCAGCGTTCTCATTCTATAGATCCTTCCAAAGGTGTTGAAGTTGTACAATTGAAGGAGGATCGGGTTATGGAAAATGTAGATAAGCACGACACAAGTAATCTGAATAGTAGCGTTGTCTCAAAACATCTGTTGCTTTCCATGGATACGCGCTCTACTTGTTCTTGGAGTGCTTTGACGACTCATAGTCACATTTTTTGGTAATTTACCAATCCAGTGTTTTGCCAACATATCTTCAAATTTGGGTTTAAAAATCTAGTATATTTCAAAATAACTAATTTCACAATTAATAAAAATTATTATCTCATATCTTCAAATCCCTAGCATATAAAATTATTACGATACTCTTTTCATTCCAAGCCGATATAGCTCATTACAATTAAATACAATTAATTAATATATAAATCGTGCGTCACACACGTGAATCTAATTCCCCTCTATAACATTGGAAAATAAACGAGAATAAAACGTAAATGAAGGAGTAGTAAACAATTAAATTAACTGAGAAAATAAAAAAATAAATTCATAAAAAACAAATGAGGAGATTCATATGTTGAGATTCAATAATTTGGATTTTGGTTAAAAAAAGAAGTAAAAATATATATTTTTGATTGTTATTTTGTGTGGGAGGAACGAGAGAGATTCGATAATTGAAAACAACATTATTTTGATTTTCCGATATACCCCGTCCAGCGATGACAGGCCTGTAGCTTCTCTCCGTGAGGCCCCTTCTCCCCCGACCCAGTGAAATCCAATCATCTAGAATTTTAGGGTTTCATGCGAAGAAGATTCATAATTTTTATATTTTAATCGGAAAGGAACGGTTTCGCGGGAGATTGTGAAGGAGTTGGGTTTGGAAGGCGGCACAGATCCGAGTGCGAGTTGATCACTGTCCATTTCATCATGTTTTGGCGCATGGCGGGGATTTCCACTGCTTCTCCAGTGAGTATTGCAACTTCGCAGGGATTTTTCATTGTTTTATCCTCCTATATGCAATCTTCTTCTTTTTTTTGAGTTATTTTTAGACCCAAGGCTTTTGTACGAGGAACTATCACAAGTTTTAAATGTTCTATGAAGTTTGATATCGAACTAAGAGTAGTTCTGTTGATTTTTCTAGAATTCACTCCCAACGAAACTCCCTCTAGTTGCTTTTTGTGAATATAATAATGAAATGTGGCGCAGTGCAATGTAAGCGGGTCAATACACAACTGAACCTGTGGAGTATATTAAAACTTAACATAAAGAAAGCAACACCTAAAAGTTTGAAGTTTGGTTATAGTTTTGAATACTTAAGTTATTACACTCTAGATGGAACAATTGCCATACAATCGTCAATGGTTCAATGTTTTTCCCTAACGTCTCCATTTTAGTGTAAAATGAATCATCCACAGGTCTTATCATAGCTTAGGCTCATTAGATATTGTAGTGCTAGTTGTTATTTATCTATATCAAGTAGACAACATACAACCCATTAAAGGAAGTAATACGGAAGGACCGCCTTTGTGAAAATGCACATACAGTATATGGTTTATAAGCTAAGTGTTTATGCACAGTTTCATAAGAAAAATGTCCATGTTTGGTAGTAGCAATCATTGTTTGCTCTAACTCAGGAGTGCACTTATAGAAAAGATAGCACCATCTTGATAACTCCCTTGCAATGGGTTTTGGATTCGAGACATTGTTAAATATAAGATGAAAGATTGGTATTAACCATATTACTCTGTCATAGAGGGAAAATTCTGCAGCAATAAGTCTCATCATTTATCATTTTTCACTTTTAACGGGTTGCAAATATGCTTTCAGAATGAACTAGGTGATCTAGTTATCTCAGCACTCAAAGATACATTTTCTGCTGGTAGTCTTTCCTTGCAAATATGATGTATTTACTGTTCTAGACTAGTTGCATTCTATCTGGTGGCAGGACTTTATAGTCTATTACACGGACCAGTGGATGTAAATACCCTAGAGTATGAGCTTGGAAATGATCTGAAAGTAGGCCCTCAGAGGAGATTTATTATAGAAAATACAGGATCTGGTTGATTAGCTTTAAATGTGGTTTTGATGCTATTCAAGAAATGCTGGCCCATTTTGTTTGTGTAAAGCTTCCTTGTGAAACCTGGAGTTTGTATTTTGGAAATTGTCATAAGTTTCATATGAGTCGGAATGTGTAATCATTTGCTTGGATATATGGGAAGACGTTTTGATTCAATCTTTTTAAGCGTGAATCCAGCAAGCAAGAGAGCTTTTGTTTTAGTTGCAAATTCTATTGAAGTTAGGTTAACCCAGTCTTACTACCTTGAATGAATGGAAGAAACATGGTATAAAGAATAATTAATGGATGCTTTAGAATGAAAGGGGAGGTTGTCGGTTGTCCTATGCCCCTCTATACCAAAAGGACGTAATAATGATACAATCAGCCAATGAAATTATCTCTTTGGTGGAATTAAAGATCCACAACTTCTCTTGAATTTGTTATCCTTTTCTTTCTCACTTTCCCAAGGGGTTTAATAAATGATTAAAACAAGATGAAACAATTCAGACCCAGTGAATTAATGAACTCAATTTTTTTTACTTGCACCACAAGCTGCTTCTGAGCACTTCATTTCCTCCACAACTGGATGTCTGATGGTTGGGCAGTTTGTTGAAAATCTCTTCGATTTCTCTCGATACCAACTTGATAAAGGGCAGTGACATACACATGAGCTGCAGCCCTCTCCTCGTCAAAAATAAATGGCACGCGTACCGTACCTCTAAAAACTTCTGAAATTTGAAACAGTCTTCAACCCCAATTTTCGGTACAGATCATTAGCATATCTGCATATGAACATTGGAAGTGTAGATCAGAATCCTGATGCAGGTTTAGTGGATCAAAATGCCATTGAGACACCTGAATTCCCAGTTGGTTGAGTATGTCGAGAGTTGACAATCTTCCTCTGTATCATCTACTGGTTGAAGCAAAAGAATCAGTAATGGAGCAAAAGAATGTCCTTCTATTCATATCACTGAAGCTAAAGAATCAGTATTGAAAGGCCCCTTCAGTATGCAGTGAGCTTTCCTCATGCTGAATTTGTCTTTGGAATCAACACAAAGACACACCTGTGGCAATATCTTCAACTTCAAACTATTCGGCTGTTTCCTAATCCTACTAGCTCATGTTGATGGTTGATGATCCTGCAATTTCTGCTGCCCGTTCTATTGTTTCTCTATACTTGATTCATGATTACTGGATATTGACCCTATTTCTTACTTAAGTAGCTCAAGTGTAAAGGTGGATTAGAATGCTGGCCTTAATGCAGTACAGTACTAAGTAATCATTTGAGTTATGTCGATTTTTCTTGACTGTTTTTCTTCATTAATTTGTTGTCAACTTGTTTTTTTTGGAGTATTCAATTTAGAAGGAGAGTTAGAAATTCCTTTGTTACCGTTAACTTTCTGCTACTGATGAATTTTCAGGTGGAAACTATACTGGACAAAGATAATTTTACTCTGGAGGAACTTTTGGATGAAGATGAAATAATTCAAGAATGCAAAGCTCTTAATGGCCGCCTAATTAGTTTGTAAGC
>JAULKK010000006.1:9511374-9523793 GCA_032355705.1 Rubia peregrina
AGTTGAGTTGAGAAGAGCTGATTGGAGTTGAGTTGAATTTATTGGAGCTGAAATAAGTTGAACTGAACAGGGCCTTACTGTTGATATTGGAGTATCTATGGGAGGAACATTCTTCGTAGACTAGAAAACCAAATCCTACTGTGAATATGATTCCCCTATAGTTTGCTGAAAAGTGAATTTTCTATTCTATTTTAGTGCCGAAAAAAGTGACTTTCCTCAACAGAGTTGGCAACATATAAGGTAATATGTACCTAGACCAGATGTAGAAACACATGGAAATTCCTCCAAAGCATAAAATTGACCCAAATGCCCGAATAAATAAAAGTAGAAATTCAATAATTTTAACTAGAACTTGTGTATTTTGATGTACTAGTTCACTTTCCTTTGGCTAATATGATTTTTCATGATTACTGATTAAATTTAGCCACATATAGTCTAGTGGGAAATAGAGTATGAGAAATATTGAGTATAGATTTTTGACAATTCATTTAGTCTAATGACTGTAACTTGTATGATTATCATTTTAATTCTTTACACTAATGAATGAAAAGCACATCATACTCTTTTTGTGCTTGTCTGGGGCTAATTATAGGACTTTATAAAGCTGGTTATTCTTGCACACCAAAATACACGTCTCTGATAATTTAAATTGCGTTTATTTTTAGATTGTAGAGTTCATCTCTGTTTTAGTGTCCGTTAGCAGTGAAGCTGCTGAAAAGGAATTAATTCATCTTGGAGCCGTGAAGAGGATCGTTGATCTGTTTTTCGAGTGAGTCCATTATTTTTGTTGTTCTTACGCAGAAAGTTGTTTGTTTGAGAATCTGTTGGGATGGTAATTTGGTTAACTCTGACTGCAGGTACCCTTACAATAACTTCTTGCATCATCACGTTGAGCAAATAGTTGTCTCTTGCCTTGAGAGCAAGAATTCTCAATTTGTTGAACATATTCTTAAAGACTGTAATCTGATCAGCAAATTTCTTCAAGCAGAGAGTGATAATGTCTTGACCTGTGCTCTAGAGAAGGTGATGTTTGATTGGCTTGTTTTGCTTGATGTTTAACTTCCTCAACTGAATCCTTCTTGTTATTGTTTTCTCGATTGGTTTTTATTATTAGATACTAGGTTGTGATTGCTATTCTCCGGGTTACGAAATTTGCCTATTACAGTTGATTTTCACTACCTGTTTGTTGCAGCCTACAGTCGCAGCTGAGGGGAAAAAGCCTCCTAGGGTTGGGAATATTGGACATATAACACGTATAGCAAACAAACTTGTCCAATTGGGAAGTAACAACATCGATATACAATCACACCTGCAGGTTCATTGAAAAGATTATTCTTTCACCTTTTTCCCCCCTTTAAGGACATGGTTTCCCTCTGTTCCCATCAGTGTTTACTTCATTTGTAGTTAGTAATTTTGTTTAAATTGAGTCATTGTGGCTTTGGTATATGAAGTAGAACAATTATTGAGGGGTCTAGATGATAGCAAAAATACATATGGAAAAGTGTATTGGGAATATGAGGAGTTATTTTGCAAATATTTAGAGGTTAGTATAAACTGCAAAATGTGTTTGAAATGTTACACAGGGGCTTTGTTTCTATTTCCTTTATCAGATTAGTGATAGTATGAACAAGATAGAGTCGTTGGTGAACTTATAATTGTGAGAAAATTGAAACTAACCGTCTAGAAACAGGAGAGGTGATGCCGAAAAGAGTTGGCTGCCTTAGTCACATATTTAATCTTGGATTGCTTATTCATCTTGCTTTCAACTTTTTTTTTGTGGGTGGGGGTAGTAATTTGAGGTTTTCTATCTTAACTTGCTCTTATGTAGATTAGTAATTAGTAATATTCTTATGTTGGTTTGGGGAAACAGGTTATGCAAATTGAATGGAATGAGAGAGTCAAGTCAGTTGGAAAGACGAGAGAATGAGAAGTGGTTAAAAGTAAGAGAAATTAATTAAGTGGGGAGGAGGAGATAATGAAAAATGAATTAGTACAAGAGAAATAAATAAAAATGGGTGGATGATGTGCAGGAGAGAGGATGAGAAGTTTGCCAAAAAAATGGCAATAAAGTCTGTAAGAACATTTATAAGGGAAATGCTGAAATGGAATATAGGAACATCAATAAGGGACAGAGGGAGTATGTGTATAGAAGACTTCTTTTCTTCCCATATGTTATGTTTTGGAATATGTATGACGTTCTGGTCGTGTCTGGTTTGGGGATCAGACTAGTAGTACCTGGAAACGGGGATTGGTATTGGAAATGGTGATGGAATTGAGATGAGAGGTAGGATAGTGAAAGTTGAATGAGAGGGAGGGAGGGAGGGAGGGAGTATTTTTCGTCGATGCTTAATTAGACAATATCCAAAATTTAGGATATGGAATGAAAACGAAGGGTGGGATATGGATTTTAAGGTATGGGTACCCGTTCCTGTTCCCTGCACCCAACACCCCGTTAGTTACTCAAAGTCTCGATTTGGCTGGAGATTTTCTAGCTCTGATTGACAAAGAAAGGTCTGGTGGGTAATCAAAAGCTTTTTTGATCTTACGCTCGTGCTCTTCAACTGGCTAGATGAGTGTACTTAGAATGTAACTGTTATCAACTACTAGATTTGCAAAATGTGGTTGATAATGTAATGCTGGTGTGTTTATCTTCTGTGACACTTTGGTAAATTACTTCTTGGAATTGGTACTGATGGTCTTTATTTTTCAATTCCCACCTGCCAATCTCAATAGTTCCTATAACAGAGCCTTTAATTACACCCAAAAGACCAGAATCTGTTTATGATATTAATTGCTTGTCTAATTTGGAGCCAGGGTTAATATGAAAAGAAAGAACATTAAATCATACATTATCCATCTCGGGATGCTGGATGAGCTAGGTAATATAACTGTTGGACTTTCTCTTAACTGAAAGGAGATTTTTGTACTCTTGATTTATAAAAAAAGGTCTCAACTACTGTTATTAACTATGTGGCCACAAAAGCTGTGGGTAAGTTATTCTGGTGGTTATGAAACTTATCATGCATTAAAGCTTCAAGGCAATTAACCGCTACTTGTTCTATATCTTTTTTCTCTGTACATTTGAATTTGCCTTTCAGATTGGATGCAAACCTATCATCCACATTTTCCATTGCTTATGAAATATCACAAACCTATTATCCACATTTCCTCAGTAGGTTGAGCTTTCCATTGGCTTCCAACTTTTGGTGTGACGAGTATTTGATGTAGAGCTTTCTTCTGACTGCTAGCTAGTTGTTTTTTTGTATCAGTGGCTGCTTTTATATTTGAAGCAGTTCTCGTACATACTCTTTATCACAGAGTCTACCAAGTCTAATTCCTATATTCTGAATTATGCAAGTAAGAATTTTGATGTGAGCCATTAAGCTCTTTTTGTCAGAATTTATACTCTGTTGAGAATTCTTAGTGAGGCAAATAAAAATTTTCTTTGTATGTATGCTTTTATCTTAATTGATTGTGCTTAGTCATAGCTCCTCTAGAGTCATTACCTATATTTTTGTCTATGGTATGGGACTTTTATCACATGATATCAAATTATCGACTGTTACTAGCAGTTGAGCTCTTGTATCCAACACTGTAAGGTGTTTATGTTGGTTGGCTTGCTTTATTCTGCTTGTAATCATCCTCTTAGCGTTAGATTGTAACATTTTTTTCCGGTGGTGTAAAGCTCCGTTGGATTTTATCCCTCAAGTTAAACTGTCTTTCGTATGTGGCTATTATCTGATGCACTTACTGCTGTCCATTGATATCATTGATGGCCGCCTTTTCTTTTCTGATGCTTCTGTCTCTTTCTTATTTTAAGATATTCAAGTTTCTCTTTTTCAGGAGAACAGTGAATGGGTTGACTGGCATACAAATATCTTACAAAAGCGTAATGCAATGGAAAACGTGTTACAATGGGCTTGTGGGTGAGTTTTGATACTTGCAAGTACCAGTCATTTTCTCTCCTTTTCTCCTTGTAATCTCATAGAGTAAAAGTAACTGGGACCCAGAGTCCTGGAACTTTCAATCAGGAAGTTTACATCCTTCTGTATCTGTGTATCTTGGAACTAATAAAATGATGATACTTGTAACAGTTGTCGAAGGACCTATATGGTCCTAATGATGTTTGACTAATTATGCTGTTTCTCTCTGTGAATGCTCTTGTCAAGTTTCTAGAACTGACAGATTCAGTAGGCAGCTATTTGAATTCATCACCCGTTTGGGCTGATATGGTCTGTTAATTTTCCCCGCATCCTGCAATTATCTTCTACTATTAAATTGGTTGGGTTTGACCATCAAAATCTCATTGATAAATATATTGAATTGTTATCATGTGTGATCTTGTTAGATTCATGGTAACATATACCTTTTGAAATATCAACATTTTTTTATATTAAATTATATGTATTTATTGATATTAATGGTAGGAAACTTTTAGTGGACTGGAGGAAGTACCATTTTGTGACCAGACTACATATAGGCTGTTTTTGAGCAGGGTCATTGTCATCATATTTTAAATGTGATTAAAAGTCCAATTAGTGAGGACACTGAGGAGTGGTTTTCCTTTGTTATGTTATAGCTTCATGATAGATAAAATTTAGTATATTTTTATTACACAATTATATACCTGTTCCATCTGTATGTCTTGCTATGCCTGTATTGTTTTCTTCTCTTTTCAGTCTTGTGCTTAGTTGTCTTTTAAGATTTTAAATCTTGAAAGTAGGGTTGATGGTGTGCTATAGAAGGCAATGCTTCTGCAGGCATGTGTGATAATATTCGCTGAACATGTTTATTTAGCTCTATGTAGATCAGTCTGGAAGCTAGAGTGGTTTGACTATTCACTTCTTTTTTTCCTTTTTTTTGAAACTCTGGTTCCTCTTCTGAATACTGCTTCCTCCGTCCCATTTTTTGTTCCTACTTCTTGCCATGATTTTCAAAACATGTTTTACCACAATTAATATATAAGAATATCATGGCGTTGATATTGGTATTGACTTTTTATACGCCGTAGTTATATGTAAACAATGTGATCAATGATCAAACGTGCCTTAAAAATCATGTAAAAGAAACTAGGAACAAAACAGTGGAATGGAGGCAATGGAGCTTAAAACAATGCATGGGAAACATATCTGGACAGTTAAACATAGCTTTGATTGCTAAAGATAATATGGGATTGCCTTATTGTTCTTTCTCCGTCAGGCACACTTAATTGTTTCATGGGCATCTTTTCATCACATTTCTAGCAAGCTATTAAAGTTACACCTTTGAATTAAGTCTGACTTCATCCACATTTGCAGGAGGCCTACAGCTCTACATGATAGGACTAAAGATAGTGATGATGAAGATTACCAAGATAGGGACTATGACGTTGCAGCTTTAGCCAATAATTTGAGTCAGGCATTCCAATATGGAATTTATAACAATGACGAAAATGATGAGGTGTGTTTTTGTGACTGAGTAAACGCTCATGTTTAGCTTTACTTTATGATAATATGACCTGTGAAACAATTAGACATAGTGAAGCACTCAAGGAGAGATCAAATTATGCACTCTGTCCCTTTTTATCTTCATATGCAACTTGGGCACACAGTATACGACGAGTGAATTATACAAGAGAAAGTAATATAAGTTGTGGAAAATGGGCAGGAGAGAGTGTGGGATTGAATTCAATAAGAATAGTATATTGAAAATTTTGGGTGAAGATTTGTCAAAAATGGCAAAAAGATAGACATGGAGATTGATTAGGGATGGCCAAAAATGATGTGTGAAGATAAAAATGGTTACAGAGTAATTGAACAGCTAAATTTTTTTATTTCACTTGTGAAGATGGTTTGCAAAGACAAAAGCTGAAAATAATGTTAGGTACACAAAAATAATTCTTCTTAATTTTCTAGGATTTGTGGGGATCCTTGGACTCGTTATGTACTGTTTCATTCACACTAGATATTTTCTTCAATAAAAATGCATTCTACATAAACTCGATGTGTGCTACAAGTATTTATTTTGCATTTGAAAGCTTATTTTCATTTTGTCGATTTGGCTTATCTCCTTTGTTCTCTCACCAATTACTTCAACTGTTTTGCAATGTCTGCAGACTCATGGTTCACTTGAACGTGATGACGAGGTTTGTTTGTCCTTCCTTATCAGGCTGTATATAAAATGAAAATGTTTAATAGACAGTAATGGTTTATGAAGTTTTCACTGTTCAGTTATTGAAGCAATTTGGTTGGTTAATTGAATTATGAAATGTTAAAAGGGAATTTCAATTGTATGGAAAATGAGGAATTTTTGCTCACAACCACAGTGAACCAAATATCTTGACATCCTTGGGATTGATGTTACCAACGAACTATTTTTGAAAGTAATTTTCTATTTCTTCAATAGCAAATATGATTGCCTGGCTAGAAGCATAGTTGAAGTATGCTATTTACCAAAAGAGGAACCTCACAAACAAACAATGGCCCTAGTATAGGGGGATGAAATCTCTCTAATAAGGACAGTGGCAGAATACTTGGACTGTTTTTGATCATACTCTTGATGGAACTTGGAAGTTTATGGCTCAACAAATGTTTGATTAATTAAAAAAGTTAATACTAGGAGATTCCTCTCATTTTGTAAGAGCTCGAAATGTCCTTCACCTTCTGTTGAGGTAGAGGATGGTCTGAACAGCATTTTCGCTCTTTACCATTTGTTTTTATTGTGTCTGGACATCATAGAAAGCTTCTCATAAAAGAGAGAAAAATCTTATTACTCTGGGGCGGGTCTTATTTATAGTTAATTCTGATGGATATTTTCCACGAGGATTGTGTTTGATTACGTACACACTTTTAAAGCTTCTCTAGCTTTCAATTTTATAAGCACAGTTGGCTGGATCAATCAGGCCTTCGGTTGAGCAAAAGAACTTCATTGTTAAGAGAATTGGTTTATGACTGTGCAGGATGTGTACTTTGATGATGAATCTGCTGAAGTTGTCCTTTCATCCCTTCGTCTTGGAGATGACCAGGAAAGGTTGGTAAACAGTTTTGCTACCGTTTTTATTCCACACTAGCTTTTCCCATTCTGAGGCATGATGTTGCTTGTTTCCTTGCGAACATAGAACCAATGACATTGACATCTATCTGGATATGCGTTATTCACTTTTACACTCTGATATTTTCATTTGATGTTGGAAGTAATCGTTGTCATTAAATTGCTCCTGTGCAGTGGTTCTCTCTTTACAAATTCCAACTGGTTTGCATTCAAAGATGATAATACTGTCAATGAGCGCGTAGCAAGTGCAATTGCTTCACCATCATCCAAACTTGAGGAGATTACTGCTGATGAGAAGAATATTCTTGATGGAAATAATGATCCAGGGGATACAGCAACTTCTGAATTGCCCAGAGAGAAACCAAGTTCTGATGATACTGCTGTGGATTTGTTTCAGGATTCAGAACAAAGCAACACAGAGGTTGATAAACCACCTGAGTGGGTTGAGTGGAGGGGAAGTTCTGACCTTGGTGGATCATCGGACCCAACTTCTGATTCAGGTTTGGCGTCTGATGATAAAATTCATCCCTTGTCTTTTCCAAATGGTGGACTTGAAGTAGGATCTGACATGCTTGGAGATGAGAAAAGTCCAAGTTTAACAGATTCTTCTCGATCTGATGCTGGAGAGTCACAGGAGTCATTAGATAGCAGGCCTGTTTTGGAGTTGGGAGCTGAGAAGCCGAGTTCCCCTTTTCATAACAGTGATTTGAATGTTGATGTAGAGAAGCCCCATGTTGTAGCTACTGAGGGATCTGGAGGCTTGGAAGACAAGGAGTAGAATTGTCTTAAATTGTGAATGCAAGTTGGATTATGCAGATTTAACCGAAGAACCCTGCAAGCACTTCCCCGGGAGATATTCTAGGACACTATTGCAGTCTGTGATATAAGATTTACAATGTACATTAATGGGGCTCCTGTCAGATAGAGCTAATGATTCTTTTCCACACCATTGCACGCCCATTCTTGCAAGTGCAGCTATTTTCCACTTGTAATTCATTAGGTCTTATCTTTTCCTCGTTTTGTATTGACCTCTCGACCAAGATGCTGGGTGACAGCTGATCGCAGTTGAGTAAATGCATGGTGTAAGAGAAGACCTTAATCATAGCGTACTAATATTCTTAAAATGAGCCAAATGTTCATTCACAGACGGTACAGTAATATATAGGTTCTAGTTGTTTACATGAATACCTCCTTATTCAAAGTTGCTCCGTCACAAGTCTAATAATAATTTCATTGTTTATAAACTGGACATGTTGCACGAATCTTCGTTTAGTAAAGCATTATTCTTCTACAGTAAGAAAGGCATACATGACTATTGTTAGTCTGTTTTTGTAATTCTCCTCATCGATGTCATTGGCAAGTTACACTTGTACCCTGTTTTTTTTTCTTTTATAGAAATTTTATAAACAATGTCTCATTCTCATTAATTTGAAGATTGTTACTTCCTCCGTCCCAGAGGATTTTGCAGAGAAAAATTCTCTCTTAGAATTTTTTCCTGGGTGAAAAGACTATATTACCCATGTCTCATCTTCCTCTCTCCAATCTACTTCTCGCCCGTGCCTCGTCCTCTCCGCCTGCGTGCCTCCATCCTCTCTGACTCCTGCCTCTGTCCTCTCCATCCTTCCGCCTACAACGGTTTCTCACTAGAAATTTGATGCCTCGTGTGTGGAGCGGTGGTGTTTATGCAAATCCGGTCGGTGTGTGGAGTTCGAGCAGTGGTGGCTCTCGCGATGGAGGAGCTGTAGTGGTGGGGCTTTCTGGGTGGCCTCTTCTCGGTGAAATTAATGGTGGTGAGTCTGGCGGAGGGAGGGACAGAGGCGGAGGGAGTGACAGAGGCAACGTCGAAATTAGGATTAAGGCGAGCGGCAGAGAAAAAAAAGTGGTGGCGGAGGAGCAAACAATTTGTGGTGGAGGCGAAAAGGGTTCATGCGGAGAAGAGGAGGCATGCGGAGAAGGGGAGGTAGGCGGATGGCGAGGGGAGGCGGCGGAGCAAACAAGTGGTGGCGGATGAGCAAAAAAAGTGGTAGCGGAGGAGAAAATAAGTGGTGATGGGCGACATTAGGGTTGAGGTGGAAGAGGGGAGGCGGGCAGCGAGGAGAGGCGGCGGCGAGGGGTGATGGAGCAAAGATGGGGCGGTGGATTGAGGAGGCGGCAAGAGGAGGCGGACTAAGATGGGGTGGCTACATTAAACAAACATGAAAAAGAGTTCGACATCATCATATTCACCTAGCAATTATCAAATCATAAACCCAATTTGAAGCTCTAACTCATGCTCTTGGATTTCATGTCAAAAGATAGGAAATTAGTTTACTTTTACCCATTCATAACAAGTTATCATACAAGCATTGCATATTCTCAAACTTCCAATCAAATAAATGACATTAACAACAAACATCAAAGCTTCATAAGTGTACAATAGAGAAAGCACTAAATAGATAGAAATGATTCTCAAGACATGGACTAGGAAGTTTTAATCAATAGCTCCCAAGAAGAAAACTAACCTGGATAATCAAAACCCATAAAATAGAACAAAAATATGTAAAGAAACAAGAAGAAATTGAAGATGAAGATGAAGATGAAAAACTAGGGTTTCGAAGCCCCCAAGTCGGGCCAAGAGATGAGAAATGAGTGGACGAATGCTATTTATAGTACAAGAAAAAAAGAGTAAAATGAAAGTTGCAGGGTGATTTTCGCGACCCGCAACGCCTTCCTCACGACTTGCGATGCTACAATGTCAAAAAATTAGCTTCCAGTAAATTCTTATTTTCAAGTTGCGACACAAATTCACGAGTCGCGACAAAATCAGTCCAGTTTTGTTTTGCTTCCTCCGGGTGAACCGTTGATCCATTTTGGGCATTCTTGTAGTCTTTTTTTATTGTACTCAAGAAGATGAATCCAATGGTACCATCCTTGGAGTCTGGTTCTTCTCAGATATTTCTCAAAACTTTGCTTCAAAACTTAGATCATTCTTCACCCTTTGGCTCGCAAATTCTAATGCGATGCCACACCACCTTGTTGGCTATGCTGACGATGAGGGATATGTCGCAACCCATATGCTTCTTATTGACAATGTCTTTGACGTACAAATTAACATCTTCTCCATCCTACAAGTTAGGTAGTTGCGGAAAATATTAACTCTTATATTACAGATTTGAAGATGTAAAAATTAATTAAGAAGAAAGTAGATTTATTTATGTAGGCATACCTCCTCATCACATTCTCTATCGCTGGGCTCTCCACATGACTTTGACACAGCTGCAGCGAAGTCTTCCATGGCCTTTTTGATGAACTTCTTTGGATCATCAAGGCCTGCCGGGATTTGTACAGCGCCTGGAGCAGTGAAGCCCTTGACTAGTTGCTCAAGGTATGGCACCATGGCCTTCACGATCGGTTGATCATTTGATGCTCTCTTCTGTGGTGTTTCCTTACTCGAGGAATAGCTACCGCACTTACGGGTGAGATGAGGAACAACCACTGATGTGGGTAGACTAGTCCAAGTCCTCCTGTACCTGCCCGGGTGATCATTCGTGTTTGTAGCCTTCATGAGAATGTCCTCACCCAACTGTAATATCAATGTCCCTCATTCTTTCTCCTCGTTCATTCTCAACTGTGTCGTAAAAGAAATGCAAACTTATGAATGAAAAATGGAGAAATAATTGTTAGATTTTTTAACATCCAAGCAATTGAAAGAACTTACAACGTCCGCATCAATTCTCTGGACCTACTTAAAGTCGTACTTCCCATCGTTGCACTTGTTGGCCTCCAGGTAAATAAGTGATCTGTCAGGCTTGAATTCCTTATTCTCCAGTTGCTGCTTAATCTCCCCCTCAGTGAATCCCCGATCCTTACCTTTTCTTTAAGCTGCTCAGAAAGTCTCTCTACAACATCTCGGTTCCTTTCCTCATAGTATGGTGGGTGTACTCTTTTGCCGACGCTTGTTCAGTTTCCTTTTTTCAAATCTCTTAGGGGGAGGGATTGGGTTGCCTCCAATAGATGGTAGCGATAGTTTCCTATTGTAAATTTTAGCAAATAATACCTGGAATTCCTCTGTCCGACGCCTTCTCTCAAAAAAATTCCACTCCTCCTCATCCATCAATTTATACTTCTACCATGGTTTAACCTTTGTTTGGTAAGTCCACTGTCTACGTCATGTATGTATTTGTTTGTCACCTTTGTCTTCCAGTTCCTATGTTGGTCTCTTGCATTCTTGTACACATATTTCTTAAACGTTTGCAATTGAACTTCGATCAATTTGTTTCAATGTTGACGCTTGCTTGCAATGAAAGGTATGCACAGTGAGACATTGATCATGTGTTAATTACGGAAGAAATAAAGAAGAATCGGTCCAAAAATTAATCAAAGATCTTACCAATACATCATTCCACAACGCTTCTTTTACATCGTCTGGGACATCGCTCCAGTGTTCCCATAATCCAAATTTGATGTGGCAACGGAATGGGTAATTCCCTAGGCCATCCATGCTATCCAGTTCTTTGTGCAAATCACTTCTTCTCGTGGAACCGAAAAGCAACAAGCATGTGATTGCTCTCCTTCGCAGGCATGACGAACTGACAAGTCGATGTTCCACGCTGCCAGCACCAAATTTTGATCTCAAACTTGTCAAATCCCTCACCAAATTTACCACCCACCTTGGACAATTCGTTGTCCTCTTTATTCACTTTCCTTCCCTTGTGGGTTCCCTTCGCATCTCCCTTGGAAATTTTGGGATCATCTCCCGACCCACCCGCTTCATTTTCCACAACATCTCATTCATTCCCAATTTCATCAATGGCCAGTTGTTTATTGTCTTCCTTGATGTTCCAGCATTCCCTCCTTCTCAAACTCGATTTGAAAAGGAATCCTCTTGTTTGCTGGTTCTTGGTCACCCACATCTTCCTCAGGAGGGGTAACATCTTTCTTCTGTTGTGCTGGTCGCTTCCTCTTCTTGGTTAGTTTTCCACATTTTGGTGGCATTTACAAGAAAAGAGTTGAGTCCAACATTTGAGCCATTCATATAACATGAATGTGAAACATGCTCCTTTAAGAAGTAAGGTCATGCAACCCTTCCAAGAAGTTCACTCACACAATCCGTTCATACAAAAGTACACCCTAGATACAACACATAGAGGGCCTTAGAACGGCCCCGAACAACAACACTACTGACGTAGTTGAACATTTCAAACACCAAAACCAAGGAATCGAATAATACCCCAATAAATTTCCCCAAAAATCATATCCCACAAATGAAGCATGAGCATACCATACTACATCATATTTTCTCCAACGTGTTTTTTGTGAATGAGATATTGGGAAGTCGTCGCCGTACCTCTCAAAGATAATATTTATAGCCCTAATGCGTGCTAACTACAATTAAGTAGTTAGTGGCAAGT
>JAULKK010000006.1:9525761-9543289 GCA_032355705.1 Rubia peregrina
CTAGCTACTTAATTGTAGTTAGCACGCATTAGGGCTTAAAAATAGTATCTTTGAGAGGACGGCGACGACCTCCCAGAATTCCTTCCTCTTCATCTTGTTATTCTCAACTGCAGCAGTTACGCACTTGTTGTTGGTTCTACCTTCAAATGAACTGGTAGAGTATTTACCCTTCAGCTTGTTGTCATTCGTCCTATGTTTTGATGACTTTCGTATACTGAAACCCCTTGCTTAGAGTGGTAGCGGTATAAGTCATCTAACTCTTCCCATGTTGTTGTAGTTACTACTTCCAAGCAATCGTAAACATCTATGTGTTGGATCTCATCATCAACCCCGATTTATAAACATCAACAAAACAATAGTGAACCTCATAATCTGTATATAAACCTTAGAAGAAACAACATCATCCTTATGCCCTATTATTATTACCTCAACAAAAAGAACAGGAATTTCAAGTTCATGTTTACAAAACATAAATAGGAAAAACAATAACATCATGCCATATCCTTCACACGTCATTAGGAAAACCAGAAAAATGTTTCCATGTTATTCACACATGAATAAGAAAGACAAGAACCTCATGATATATTTCCACACAACAATAAAAAAAAAATAGGGAACGTCATTCATATGAATTGAAATATCAACCAAACAGCTGCTAACATCATGAATTACATATAAATATTAATAGAGAAACATGCAGCTTCATATCAAGATAAAATTATGTAGATCAATGTAGTAAATATGGAAATACAAACATCAATTGAACAATTTTTTAACTTCATGCTTTATAAGAAACATTAGCAGAGGATACATAGAGTCTCGTAATATGATATAGCTTTGCAAATCAATGTTTCCTAGTTTCAGCTCAATGTAGTGACACTCCAATATAAATATTAATTTAATAATAGTAAACCACAATCGCATCTATAAACAGCAACATATAAATAAGCAGCTTCATATTTTGATATAAATTTTGTCATCATGTACTACTAGCCTGAGCTGAATGTAGTTTACCTTTTATTTGCAAATTTTCATGCTCTTCATGGTGCAAATTTTCATCTTTTGGCTCGGATATTGTTGTAAGTTCCCAATTTGTGTGTTAATCTTCATGTTACTCGCCGATTGGGTTTTTCCCGTGTTTCGAACAATCACAGCACCATATTCGTTCAATTCATCTTGGGACTGAACAAATGGAAGTAGATTTGAGTACAAATATACTTACCTGGTCTAATCTTCATCTTGTTCGTGTGTTGATGTTTCGAGTGATTCATCGCTCGTGCTCATGGCGTTGATTTCGTCGATATGGTGATGAATTTTAATGTGAATTTCGTAGAGATTATGGTGGGGCTTAGATTTGGTTGAGGAAGATCGTGGTGAAGATTGGAGAGAGATGAAGATAATTTTAGCAGTTTTTTTGGGATTTGTTATTTTGTTTTGATATTTGCATAATGGCCCTTCCGTTTTTGTATACTTTATTAGTTAGGAGCCAATTTTTTTATCTATGTTCTTGCCCCAAAACCTATAGCAAGTGGTTTGTCTTGTACTTGCCTAAACTCTAAACTGCTAACATAAGATCTTCTCTAACTATTATTGGTATGCCACCACTTAATTAATATTTAAGAATGAGGGATGTATATCAATATAATCCTACCTACTTGAGTAAGTGCCAATATAACCCTTGAATCATTTTTAGTGCAAAACAACCCTAACTAGTTAAAGAAATTGCCATTATAACCATCAGACCTCCTTTCTGGCATTGACTGTACACAAAGTCAATAAAATACCCTCTGACCTAAAACATAAAAGTGTTAAGTTAATTTTTCCCTCACCCTCTCCACAACCTACCGCTCTCACCCCCGCCCCCTCTGCGTTGCCTTCACCTAGCCACCAACCCACACCCAATCCTACCACGCCGCGCACCACCTCCGGTCACTCGACCACCACCGGCCACTCGACCACCACCTTACACCACCCGGCAACGCACCACCTCCAGTCGAACTTGACCACCACCCCACCCACTAGCCAACCCGCCACCTAGTCCTGGCTGTTGTACGTTTGCCAAAAAATTAACTCTACTAACCTTCAGCCCGGTCGCGGTCCTGCTGTCGAACGATGTCGTCTTAGCTGCACCACCTCTTGTCTTTGAGTTTCTCGCGCCTCTTCTGCCTCTTGTCCTGGTCGTTGTCCTTCACCTCCACCTCTCATCGTGTCATCGCCAGTCGTGCCTCTCGTTGTGCCACCACTGGTCATGCCTCCTCCGCCTCTGGTTGCGCGTCCTCCGTCTCCACCTCTCATTGCGCTTCCGCTCGTTATGTTTGCATATTAGGGTTATGCAGATTGGCATCGTTGGGTTCCAATGAAGAATATGGAAGAAGAAGCAATTTGGGTTGGGTAGTGTTTGGGGTTAAACCAGTAAATTCAATTTTTTTGTTTTTTGTCTCACTTTTCACCCATTTTCAACCTAAATCTGCCGGATTGGTACATTTGTACTTACATAATCTACCTAAAGTTATATTTGCACTTTCAATTATCAAAAGATTATATTGACACTTATGTGAATTAGTTAGCATTATAAAAGCACTTTTCTGTTTGTAATAAGATCATAACACCTGTGTGCAGGTAGCATAGATGTGGACAAGTAGAAAACGAGTTGTCCACACCTTCGTGCATATCATCAGAAATTTTGGTCTGCGTTTGGATTTCATTCCATGGTGAGCACAAAAACCGAACCCCTCTATGCAGACCACTGGGAAAGTAGGAAAAGTTCCCATCCTCTTTAGAACAGGCTTTTAAACATCATATACAAGGGAATATCAACAGCTATAATTTTTTCAATTGCCCAACACCTAAACAACTTCAATCATTATAGAAGCCAAATGATTAATTAAAGCAATCACAGGATCATTGATGCATTTTATTAATTATAATAATAATTCTGCCAGAAGTACCACTTCAAGCTATCCAAAACCAGGTATATGTACAGTACAACTTTTAAAATACCTTATCCGTTTGGCATAAATTTTAAAATATTATATGCATGTATGACACTCCCGTGACCACTCCCAAGACTTCCAGTTTCAGCAATTAATAGCAGCAACACAGGGGAATTGTTAATCTTCTTGCTGGAATAAACTGTAATCTGAGCTGGACTCATTCTTAGTGATCTGCATGCATACAGTACAGCCATAATGAGTATTACAAAGGAAACCTTTACGCGCATTATGAGGTGAAGAAGCTGTTTCAAAGCATTTCTGATCTAGCAAGCTAGAGTAGTAAAAGTATTCCGTATTCCGACTAATGAGGACAACATCATCATATATTAAACTCTTATTCATTCCAGTCTTTAGAAATAAGATATTCCGAGGGATAACACTTTTCATGACAGGATAATGACAATGACTGCAGCAACTGGAACTAACCTCAGGAGTTTGTGAAGTGCCAGGAGGAAGAGTTGAGACGAGACTTGTCCAAAGAATAGGATCTGTTAAGGAATCGATAGAGCTGTAGTTGGTTAGAAGTGGCGCAGACAGCAACGGCGTTAGTGGGTAACTACTCCTCTCAACTGGAAGTCCAACAATCCCAAATCCAGCTCCGAGTCTATCATTAGCACTATCATGACTGGGTTTCTCAACTCCCTTTCCATGGTCCTTGCTGAGGACATTTTTATCTTCATTCTCATCATTCTCGCCCATTTCCTTATTCCTCAATGCTTTCTCTTGTAAGCTTTTGAATGCAGCAGACCGTGACAAAATGCTCATGGCAGACACTTTGGAGTCTTTAAGCTCTTTTCCTTCACGCAGACCACCCAACTGAGGCATCTGGTAGGGTTCAGTAGGCTGGGCTGTCCACTCTAGTGATTTGAGTTCGCTGTTCATGTCTTCAGTAGAGTGATATCTCATTTCCTCGGATGATTTAGTGTGAGAATCTGCTTGACGTGGTTTATTACTTCCCCACCATTTGATATAAGTTGTCAAATCAATCTTCCTATCAAGGCAAAAGCCACCTATATATTCATTTTCAGCTGCTACATCCTCGCCTGCTACAGAGTTCCATGAATTAGATGAGTGCTAAGAGATGCAAAAACCAAAATATGGCTAACAAATCCAGTTTCAAGACAAAGGAAGACAATTCTGAGATGTAAACACTGGGGGAAAAAACTCAGAACGGTATCTAATTTTCTGGTGATATGTAAAAACGTGACATTTTTTTCTCAAGAGTGAACACGGATTGCTCACCATGAGTAATGCTGTTGAAATAATCCGCTCCAGATAAACGACGCAAAGGTGGATCCCATCGGCTACATTTGACAACGAACAAAGTAGAAAGACAACTGGATGTTATAAAAACCAACAGATAATACTAAAGAAAAAGCTCGACCATAGATTTGGACACACTCAGCTTTCAGCTCGAGACTGATTTGCTTGATGCTGCAAGTGAGGCCTACCGGTTGACTGCTTTCAGTACACAAAATAAATACACACTGCACTCACACATACCTTGAGAGAGGACGATACTTAGAGATTCCCCGTGAAAAACCACTGCTCTTTCTGCAGAAACCATTTCAACTGAATAAATAGTATAACACACTTTGAAACAACATATTTATGAAACATAGACACACCTTCGAAGTGATGCAAGATAGTCTTCTCTTGACACATTTTGCATCTCTTCCAAATCTCGTGTATAATCAGTAACCTGTTTGACATAACTTAATACATGAACACCTCTACATGCATAATATTCTCCAAGACAAGCTATCTGAAGCACAAAATGCCTGTAGCTTGGTACAGAGGAAAACCAGCAAACTTGAATTGAATAGTACTTGGAAAAGAAACAATCGGGAAATTCTCATATATTTCTTCAACTTTCTTGCTTCAGTTTTCATGGAAATATGAAGCGAGAAATTAGTCGTACTGGAAAGTTAATGAGCGTTCCGGGGCCCCAATACTTCAAGGCAGCAAGATCGTAGGCTCGGGCTGCAGCCTCCTCATCATCATATGCACCTATAGGAAGTAACATATCAAAGTAACTGTAAGTTGATATCTGATTCTGCGTAACTGCAGAAAAACACCAAGTTAATTGCTTACCCAGGTAAACTGTCCAAGTGAATCATCAACCAAGCAATATCCAATTTCCATGCAATACAAAAGTTTGTAAGAGTCAGGTAGCGAAATTTCAACAACTCAGTATTGAAGACAATGCTTGGTCATTCACCAGAAGAGTAATTAACATCATTTAAGAACATAACCTTGTTTTCCCTTCTTATTTTGGTTTTGGTTCCAGGTACTCTTATCCCAGAGATGAGCTTCATAGCGCCCAGTCCACCTATGCCTAACAGAATTCAGAAAACCAAAAAAAAATCAAAAATCAACAGAAGCATATTACTAAAATGTCATTACTTCAGAAAGTAATTTAATGTGCATACAGATAGATAAACTCGAACATTAGCATCAAACAATTTGCCATTAGACGTATAAGAGCAAATCCAAGAGGTTACTCATAATAGTGAATTTCATTGATTTTGGGGGATCTGAACAACACTCACACTCCCACAGATTCTCGATCCAAGCCTCTATAATTGATGGAGATTTTGATTAAACAGAAATTTTGAATCCTTATAAGTGTAGAAAGAGATAATTGATTTTGGAGAATGAAATGTTTGATGCTATAAATGCCCTACTCTGCAAAATAAAAATAAACTGTTGGCATTGGAAAAAACTATATAGATGGACTGCTCTAACATCTCTTTTTTATTGATTGAATGGAATCTCCACAAGAAAAAGCAGATTTGTGTTAATCATTGCTTTTAAATAGAGAAACGTACCAAAAACAGAATATTAAACTCTATGAATCCATGATAAGATTCTTTTTCAGGAAAATAAACAAACAATTTCTACTAGCGCTATCATAAAGATGTCAAATATTGGCCTTTTACTCGCAAATAACAGTAACATGTAGAAGAGAGAGAGAGTGAAAGCAAGCACAGATACCTAGTGACTCCGCGATAAATAGAGCTGCGCTTGCCGGCGGTGCAAGGGGGCATTTTACTGATGCGCTCTTTGGCAGTGCAGCCTCGGTCTTTCTTAGCTTTCTTCAGCCCTCTGTACAGCGACAGCTCATCGCCGCCTCTCTGCATCACCACCGTTGCCGCGCCTTCCGGATGCTCACCGCCGGATTCTGGCTTCGGATTCTGTGACGAAGAGGAAGCCATGATTCTTAAGATGAGAGAGAGAAAGGCTGGATTCTGCGATCGATGCAACTTTCCTTGTCGGACTGGCTGAGTGAACTTGAGGAGGAAATGGGGGAAGTTGGAAGACAAAATTCAATAATGACAGTATTATCCTTTACCACTCTTTCTGTTCTCTTAATTATTTTGCGTTTTGTGAAATCGGGCCATTATGCTCACAGTGCAACGGCTAGGACAGATGAAATTATTACCAAAGCATTCGGTTCGAATTTGCTTGTCATGAATATTGAAGTGTCAAAATGATTCTACTTTTAGTCTCAAAGTATCAAAAAAATTCTGTATAATGAGTAAGAGTCAAAACAATTCTAACTTTATTATTTATGTGCTAGTTTAATTTTAAGTGCCATTGAATTTAATCGTCAATGAAAAATTTGGTCGGAATTTATGTGAAAGGAACATTTTACATTTTACCCTTGGATTAAAAAAATTGAAAAGACATAAATACCCTCACATTTTTTCCCTCTTCTTCTTTTCCCCCCACCCTCACCCCTCTTCCGTTTTCTTCCCGCTGAGATCCTATACCGGCCAATACTAAAGTGGCATGGACCTCGCTAGAGCTTTTCTTTTTGCTCCTGGTTTTGTGCTCCGACTACATTCTTAACGTTTTCTGCGCTCCGTCCACGTTCTTCCGTTGAGATGGATCCCTTCCCTAGCTTTTCCGACGAGATGGATCTCTGCCTTTTTGTGAGACTCACCGTCATAAACCTTGTGCTTCACATCCCGACGACATCCAAGCCGATGAGTACGGTGGTGCACCCAGTAGCGTCCCCGTGTTCCAGCAAAATCAAAATGAGCAGCTTTCCTCCCCATTCTGAAATTGGCTCTGCTCGCCGATTTTAGAACGAATGAGACATAGCCACCGCAACGGAGGCTATCGCTAGTGAAGGCATAGGCACATCGCCGCGAGGCCACAACTCCCTCTACTTGGTCAAAGAAAGTATGGGCGGGGCGGCAGGAAGGGGCTGGTGGGGAGGGGAAATAGGTTGGGAATGGCGGGTATGGTGGTGGCAGATGATGGCGAGTGGGCGCGGTGGGGGCGGGGGTAAGAATGTTGGGGTTTGAAGAAGAAGAAAAGTGGTAAAATGTGGAATGGAAATTCATCTCAAGGGTTGGGGGTATTTTTGTCATTTCAGACTCGGGCAACATCCAATTCCTTCAGTCAACACCAAAGTTAGACCAAAAGGTTATAACTGCACAATTCGTCATAAAGTTAGGCTTATTTTGACACTTTCTCGTTTTGCAGAATTATATTGGCACTATCAGCCTACAGTTTGGGTTAGAAGTATAAAATTCCCTTTATACATTTATACATACGTGACCCCGGTTCCTATTTATGTGGCAATATAATTTCAAATTCTAAAAATGACCATATGACCCTTAATCAGTATTAACTTGAATAAATTAACCTCTCTCACAATTGATCGACATTAACTTAAAAATTTCCGACAAAAATACCTTTGGTAATTTGACTAACTTTTTTCAAGAGAAAAATATAACCTCTAGTTTTCAAAAAGTGCTCATATAACATATAATTAGCGTATAAGTTTTTTGAAAATGCTAATATAATCTGATCGGGCGTAAAAGTTCATCATTAACCTCTCTTCCCCCAATTCCTTCCTATATGAGAATATGACCACTAGTTTTTCGAAAAGTGCCCAAGCTCATCGCACCACCATAACCATTAATTTAAACACGGACACGCAACCTTCTTGTCCCATTCCTCACTTTCCCACCGGGCCCTTTCCTCTCTTCTTACCAATGTTGATCTCCTTCTCCTGCATATCTCTGTCGAATATTTTAAATGGCCCCAATCAACCACCACACGTTTGGCGATAGTTTTGTTTCAAAAAATTTAGCAGATTAAATTCGACAACTTTTAGGTCATCTGAAAATTGGGTGGCCTTAATTGGCGTTGTCTGCGAGTTTAGGTCAACTTGAGGTATTTTGGCACTATGAAAAACCTAGGGCTATATTATCACATCGGAAGGAACTAAGGGTTACATGAATACTTTTAATTTATTTTTTACCATATTAATTAGAGGATTTTTTGGTCAATTTATTGTTGGGCAACATTGACCAACACTAACTACTAGTTCTAGCAACTTGAGGTTATTTTGACACATTCAAAAAACTTGGGGTGAAGTTGTCACATAATAAGGAATTGGAGATTGTGGGAGTACTTTTAATATTATATATATACATATATGTTTCTAATCTTAAAATACGAACGATGTTAAGATATATGCTTTCCCTCTTTTCCTCTTTAAAAAAAATCATAACCTCCATCGTCTCCAATCATCTCCAATCATCTTCTTTCTCTCATACATGTAGGAAAAATTCTTTATTTTTACTTTATGTTTAACCTTTACCTTCAAATATATTTATTTTCTCTCTTTGCAGATTTAGATTTCCTTTCAATAACTGTGGAGATTTGTTCCCTTAATAAGTGTAATGATTCTTGCCTCCCCCCTTCAATAGATGTAAAGTATCATCATGTGAAGATGTCACAGTGTATTTTGATTAGACCTGGATGATACGTGCAGTCTATTGGAGTTGATTAATGGCTCATGTGGTCTTGATGTTGTAGAGGATGTAGATCCTTAAAAGCTATATTACACATAACACATCTAATGATTATTAGCATACTTTAGAGTTTTTATGGTGTAATTTTATATTCCTGAGATGTTGCAAATATATGAAGATACTAAAGTATTTACAAGAATTACGAGTATATTGAATACTAAAGACCCACCGTTATACCTGAAATGAAGTATTGAAAATCAAAAGTAAAAGATCGGGAACAAACAAAGGAGAATTAGAGAGAAGCCCTCCATCTGCAAGAAGGTTGCGTGGGACCCGTTCGCAGTCGAGCGTGTGATGGGAATCCTAGAACAATAATGACCTTGAGATGCAAGAAGAGTTCCTGTAAGAATCTCCTGGATTGTATCTTGGGAAAAGTCCCTGATGGTAAAGTCATTATCTATTGTTGAATACTAGATTGCTATTGTTCTTAATTACCTTGGTCCTTTCCTCTGGCTTCAATTTATAGGGCTAGTTCCCTTGTATTCTCGGTTGTTCTTTCACACCTTGGACATGCCAACTTACCTACTATCATGGGACACGATTCCTAACTCATGGCTGATGCGATGTGTTACACGAGGTTATCTCTTACGAGCTCATGATCATTATGCAGTGTTATACAAAGTTATCACTTCGTGTTAATTATAATGATTCTTTCATGTTGGTTTCCTTGGTTCGCTGTTTGTGGTGCCTCGCTTCCTTGCCTTTCCTGTGTACTTATCTTTCCTATGCCATAAGCTCTCCTAGTCGCGGAGAGTGGAAAGTGTAAGAATATGAAGCACGTCGTTCTTCAACGGGGCATAATAATCCTGTTTGGATATCTTGATTATTGCAATTCACATACGAGACATCCATCACATGTTAAGATTTATGTATTATGTCTCCGATGTGATTAACATGTTGTGGTCCCAACATATTGGACACATTTCGATATTAGACACTTTGGTAATTGTACTTCTTCCAATATTTTCCTATAAAAGACTTTTACTTTCTCCATATGTGATATAGGTGCGATTTATTTATCAGATATTGCGATCAGAGGTAGTCTGCTTGATTATCTCTTACTACTAGTCTAGGTATATATATAATATTTGATATGAATCTCCTTGCGAAGACTCTGGATTGCGGATAAATTGGATCTATCAAATAGGTGGGAATCTCACCCAAACCACCTAAATGGCACGAATTGCAGCGTCTAACCCGCAGGGTACACTCAACTCGACTTCTAAGCATCTAGCACGTAGGGTACACTTAAAAGGTTTATTTATAAACGTCTAGCCCGCAGGGTACGAATATAAAAGGAGTATTGAATACTTAATAGCCCGCAGATTTAAGCAACAATGTTTATAATGAGAATGTCTCAAAAGTCTGAATAATATGTGTATAAAGTTGTTTAAAATCTCGGATGCTCCTCCCTTTAAATAGAGGAGAATTTCAAGCTCATCAAACCCTAATCACAAGTAGAAACTGAATCAACTTTTTGAATCAACTTTTATGCCAGTTTTAAGAAGCTAAAACAATATCTAACTAAAATACCAAAAAATCAAATACTAATGATATTCTACTTCTAATTCTCGCCGTGCATATACTAAATCTGGCCGAAAACAATAATCTAAAACCTGGCCATGGATATTCCATGCAAGAACCAATCTTCAATTCCAAGCCTGAATCGGATGGCAATCTTCCTAATCTGACCGTGTTAATCCCAGCTATCCATAATCTTGTCTTCAAAGCATAATTATCCTTCCTCAAATCTCGGCTGAATGAGTATCTTCAAAAATATTTGTCTTCGACGATATTATTTTCTCTTCAACGAGCATCTTCAAAAATATTAGTTTATATAATCTTACCAAATCTAACTCTAATCAAAATAAAATTGAATATTCTAAACACTAATTAAAATATTACCAAACTCTTCTAAGTCAACATGACCGAGTTTATGGCTTTATTAATAATAATAATAATAAACTAAAATGATCACACTACCTCATTAAAATTCCCAATGGAAAAGAGAGTATAGTGTTAAACTCCTAAAAATACTAAAATAAGAAAATTTTAATAAATGACATTTTTGACCTCTTATCAATATTCCTCTTGTATGAATTCCTATCTGAATTATACTTATGAAATCCTGATTTTTTTCCCTCATCAAGAGATATGCGTCTTTCAAAGATATATGTTTATGTTCCGTCAAATATTATTTTTCTATCTAAGTCCAAGATTTAAGCTGCAATGGTTCTTCAAGGCAGAGGCCAGGAAGAAAAACTTAATCTTTTGCAGGCAAGTGCTGATTCTTTTATTGATAACGTTGGAAAAGTTGTGTAAAAGTTTTGTACCATTTCTTCATTCCAAGAGAGAGATGTACATGTGAGTGGTCTCATCGATGTGTATGCTCGTTATGCCATGGTATTCTTTTTCACAATATGCTTTAGATATATGATCCTGAACTTCGTGTGATGATGTGCATCCCTGTTTGCAAGTTATTGCTGATTTGTTTGCTCTATCGAGTCGTTTAAAGGAGATGGAACCTTTTATTCATGAACTTCATAATATGAATTTCGAACTAGAGTATGCTCGCGAGCATCTCCGTACATCCAAGGAAGAGGTTTTACGACAGCGGGGTGAGATCAGATATTTGGAGAATGTAACTTATCCCGATAATGGTTATTCTCGAGCTGTAGTTCAACGAGCTTTACAGTCTCGTGAATTTTGTGAATTTATTTATGAGATTACAAATGCTGCTTGTGATCTTGTAATTAGGGCTTCTAACCCCATTCTTATAAGAAATATTCCACTTATTTCAGATATAAAATAAGGTTTAGTTGATCTGGCATAAGAATGAAATTGAATAACTGTAGCGAGCCAAGGTAGATAATAGTGCCTTTTTGTTTCCGCTTCTCGATTTCTTGGAAAGGCTTCTTGAAATGCTCAGTGTGGGGGAGTTACGTACATGTACCGCAGATGCACTAAGGCCTGACTTATTGACTGTGGATGAGACGGCTATTGGGAACCCTAAGGCTTCATCTTTGAATAATCAAGTTCATGAATCATATTGTATATGTTGTATGGATAATAGCTAAATTTTTGTTTTTGATCTTCTTATGGTGGATCTTCCATTGATGTGGTGCTATTGCTTCTCCTTGTCTTTATGACATTTTTCTTGTTTTTAGGATCTTGTTTTGTATGACAAGGGTGAATGTTCTTCAGCAGATGAGATCAAATTTCTGTCTGGAGTTCCTACCCTTTAGAATTATTTGAGAGAAATGCACATTGCTAGTTCTATGATATCCTGAATTAGACATATAGGTTCTGGACCGCTTCCTAAATGTTAGGCCATGTCTAGTTCAGTTTCTTCTAGAATTAAGTTAAACTCTCTTAGGGAACCTATCGATGCTCAACCCAGGGTGGGTCATTTTTTCCCTAGTGATAACTTTGGTTCCGACCATTTGAAATAGCCTAGATAAGCTTGTCGAACTGTATAAGTTTATTATAATTTTATACCATTTACCTCATTAGGAGAAATGGATATACCATGTAGGAAGATCCATTGGAGATGTTCAGAATCAATGTTTAGAGCTTGCATCGTTGTTGGATAAGAGAAATGATACTTATGAGACTTGTATTGCTAAGTTGGAGAGTTCTTATCAAGAAGTGATTGCTTGTTCACTCCAGCGAGATGAGTTACATAGGTTGCGTAATCAAGAACAATAATAGAGATGGGTTTTATAATCTATTGTGGCTGAGTTGCATCAGAAAAGAAGGATTATGGACAAGACTTTGGCACATGTTGACAAAGTATATCAGAAACTTGATAATGTTGGATATGAGTTGTCCTACACTAAGGATTTGGTAGCGGAATGGCAATCTAAATATGACGCATAGTTGGTTTTAAATTTAAGCCTTAGAGGATTTGTGTAATTATCATATAGTGTATCTTTCTTTTGTGTCATATGATATATGACATGTTAACTTTTATTCCCTTGTTCAGGTGGATCTTCCTTATTGTTTGTGATTATCCCACACAAGGAAATTATAAGGGGGTAAACCTATTTTTTTGCAAAGTCGCAGGTGATTTTCCTACTTAAATCGCGAAGTGGGGCGATGCTCGTATTTTGTAAAGCAGCATGTGATTTTCCTGCTTAAGTCGTGGGGTGAGTATGTACACAATCTTTTGCCTCCGGAAATATGTTTTTCATTTATGTATATACATTCACAATCATTTCGTTCTATGAGAATTTTTTATGCTCTGGTCAACGATGATATCAATACCTCTATACAATATGCCTGTTTAGGAATCCTAGGTCTACACGTGGTATTTACTAATGTTGGTTACATGCCATGTATTGGGGATAGGTGAATCATCCATACGGGTGAGCGAGTAACTGTTGGACTTGTATGTTGTTATAATCTTGTACAGTCCCTCCCATGCGGGGCAGAGTTTGCCTGTCTTTTCAGCCAAGTTGGCTTCATTTTTCCTCAAGACTAGGTCTCCTACTTTGAAGGTTGTTGCTCAGACCATGTCGTTGTATAACTTTGCAATTTTTTGTTTATACCTAGCCTCTCTGATGTTTGTAATTTTTCAGTGTTTCTCAATAATGTCCAAGTTTTCCCTCATATCATCTTGGTTCCCTGATCACTATATCTCATTGCTTTAGGGCTGGGGATACTTATTTCTGCTGGTATGACTGCTTCATATCCATAAGTCAAACTGAAGGTCATCTATGATATAAGTGTCCTTGGTGTTGTTCGATATGCCCATAACACCGTAGGAAGTTCCTCTACCTATCCCATTTTTTCCTTCCATACATTTTTAATTCCTTAGACAATGGTCTTTTTTGTAACCTCAATTTGACTGTTAGCTTGAGGGTGGGACAAAGTGAACCTTTAGGTTATGCCTGAATCATTGCACCATTCGTTGAATGCTCCACTCGCAAACTGTGCTCTATTGTCTAAGAAAATTGTCTTAGGTATGTGACATACTACATTTTCCAGACAATGAGATAGCTTATTTGTATGTCATCCTATTGAGTGGTTTCACTTCCACCCACTTAGTCAAGTGGTTTTGCTTCCCCTTGATTGACGTTCTTGCACTGAATATAATTTCATGTTCCCCTAATGTTTTTGGCTTGTGGAGAATTTGTTTGATTGGTTAGTTTGTAAATACCATAATCGTGTGGTCCTGGAAGTAAGGTCAAAGTCTTTTGGCAGAGTGGATCAGTACGAGGATGAGCTTTCCATGGGTGAGTAATTCTTCTCTGCTCCTTGAAGACTTGTGCTGACATAGTATACTAGTATTTGGAGACCACTCTCCTATCTTACCAAGACAGAGCTTACAGCATGCGTTAAAACTACTAAGTATAAGTACAGAGTTTCACCTTTTTGGTGCTGACAACAACGACAAATGTTGTAATTCAGCTTTGATATCGGCATAAGCTTCTTGGTATTTTTCCTTCCGGGTGAACATGGATGCTTTCCTCAGTACATCAAAAATGGTATATTCTTCTCTGCTACTTTGAAAATGAAGCGACTGAGCGCTACTAAGGAGCTTGTAAGTATCTGAACTTCCTTAATTGTCCAAGGGGGTGGTAGAGAATGAATCACTTTTATTTTCTCTGGATTAGCCTCGATACCAGTTAAGAAGACTTTAAAACCTAGAAGCTTCCCTACTCCGACGCCTAGGGTATTTTTTGTGTGTGTTAAGTTTCATCCCAATAGTCTATAGTGTCAGCAGTGTTTCTTCTAGATCCTTTAGAAATACTTGAAGGGTTTGCTTTTGATGACCATATCGCCTACATAGATTTCCATGTTGCGTTCAACTCGGTGCGAAAATGCCTTTTTTGCTATTAGCTGATAAGTGGCTTCTGCATTTTTTAGACCGAATGGCATTTTATCGTAGCAAAAAGCTCAGAAACTAGTGATGAATGTTGTTTTTTTTGCATCGGCTAGATTCATTCTGATTTGGTGGTATCTTTTATATGCATCACTGAAGGCCAGAACTTCATCCCCCAAGATAGATTCGACTAGTTAGTTTATCCTGGGCAGAGGGTGGCAATCTTTTTTATAGTGTTTCTTAAGATCAGTATAATCGATACACATCCGCCATCCAACATCAGCTTTTCTTACCATAACGAGGTTGGCAAACCATGTAGGATATATTACCTCATTTATTATACTTGCTTGTACTAGGGTGGATACCTCAATTTTGTAGCCCTTTGCTAGTCGTATGCAAAGATCTTCTGCTTCAGTCTTACTGGCTTGACTGCTGGATCGATGTTTAAGCGGTGCATAACTATGGATGGGTCGACACCTTCTATTTCATGTTTGGCCCTAGCAAGTGAGGTGTTATAATTTTTTTTGGAGCTCTATTACCTCTAATTTAATATATCCCGTCATCCGTTAACCTATTTTGACTTCCTTGGTTTTGTCAAAATTATCAACTTTGCCTAATTTTGTGTCTTCCCCCCTTTCAACTTTTGAACTTGGTCTGTTGCATGTTCCCCCTTATTGATAGAGTAAACCATGGGGCAGTGATCTCACTATCTTCTGATCTCCTTGGATAGTCGCTACCCATGTTGGAGTTGAGAATTTCATAATAAGATGGTAAGGTGACAAAACGGCTCGGGCCGCATTCATCCATAGTTTAATTATGATTTCATTAAAGAGGCTTGGTGCGTTTATCACCATGAACTCACTGAAGATTGTACACTTCTTGTCATCCTGCCCAAATGTTACTGGTAAGCTAATGTTACCAAGTGGCCACTATGTTTTTCCTTTGAAGCTAACTATTGAGGATGTTGGTCTTCTGAGATCTTCTCTTTTGAATCCAAGTTTTTTGAAGCATTCGGTGAACAATATTTTCATTACACTTCCATTATCTACGAAGACTCGGTGTACTGATGTGTTCATTTTATATGGTAATTTTAGGACATTTTGGACTTACTCTACTATACTTTTTTTGCTATAGATCTTGTATTTTCCCTTGAAATTCTCTTAAGAGAGTTTAAAGTGACTTTTGTGCTCTTACTACTTTTCTAGGGAGTTTTGTGTGGCTAAGAAAATATAAAAATATTTGTAGATTTGAAGACCATGTTTTGTGGTTTGAAGACATAGAAGTGAAGAGTAAAGCTTGGAGACCTAGATAAGAAGAACAAAGACTTGAAAATGTAGGAATTGAACCTGTCGCGAGTCGCAAGGAATCTCTCGCGGGTCACGACAGCCCTGGTATAAGTGGCCTATTTTATTATTTTCTTGTACTATAAATACCAACTTCTATCCTCTCATTTCCAATATACTTCTTCCCAAACTTCCCTCTTTCAAAACCCTAGTGTCTACTTGTTTTTTTAATCTATTTTTATCTTGGATTATGCTTTATTTGCTTTGGATTATTAGTATGGATTCTAGTAGCTACTTGGGAGTAATTGATTAAAGCTTCCAATCCCATGTAGTGAGAAACTCCATTTTACTCTTTTATGAGCATTGATTACTTAGCATTTATTATGATATTAATACTACTAGAAAATAGGTACTTAGGCACTGGTTGAAGTATACCGGTATAAAAAAATCGGTGCTAGTTGTAGCAATAGCACCGGTAAAAACATTTAAAATGGAAAGGACTGTGCCTTTGTGAACAAATACACCGGTAAACATCTGCCGGTGCACAATACCGGTGCCTATTTGAGAAGGATGAAGCAAAATGAATATTTTGAGCATCGGTAAATTCTTTACCGGTGCTTGTACGAAAATTACGCGAGAAAAAAGAAAGTTTAGCACCGGTAAAGTATGTGGTACCGGTGCTAATGGAAAAAATGCGGGAAATGATATAAACCAGCAGTGATTTGAGATTTTTATTATCTAGCATCGACTTTTATACCTGTGCTATTTGGTAGAAAATGTAGGGAAAAATAATTTCAACAACGGTAGTATATTTATACCAGTGCTGATAGAAAAAACATGCGGGAAATTGTAAAATCTCAGCACCGGTTTAATATTTCAGTGTTAGCACCGGTACCATTGCCGGTCTATAATGTCAATCTCATTAACGGAATCAGTATAAACTACTGATATCGGTGGTAATGATGCATTAAATGCACACCTACTACCTTTTTATGACGGGTAAAAAGTGGAAGATGGTAGTGTTTGTGTTCAATAATGACAATTTTTGGATGAAGAAGACATTGAATGCTCATCATTGAAAACCCTGGAAGGTATTTAATACTTTGCTTTAATTTACTAATTTTTATGGTGTATAAGTGAAATGATATGTTGGCATTTATTTTTTGCATGTTTGTACATTTGATCATTGTAATGTTGGTTCACTTGATGCGTCCATTTTGTATGGTTATTTTGGGATTTTTTTGTATTCATTTTGGTACACTTTGGTGGTTTGAAGACTCTCTTTTACCTCAAATTCTTATTATTAGAGTTGAGAGCAATTTTATCGCTTTTGACACTTATAATGAGAATTCGGTGAGACGAGGTAATTATAGAAGATTTGAAGCCTTGAAGACTCCATTTTGAAGACTACGGAAGGTTGGGAGACCTAAAAGATTGAATAAGGCCATTCGCAAGGATGGTAGAAGCTTGATTAAGGCCATTCGCAAGGATGGTAGAAGCTTGAAGAAGGCCGAAGAAGGGAGAGTAAAGAAGCGGGTGAATTGTGATCCGGAAGATTGAAGCGGAGTTCTGAGAATTATCCGAGAAG
>JAULKK010000006.1:9605888-9637485 GCA_032355705.1 Rubia peregrina
CATTAATGCATGCATAGGGAGAGTTTAGTTCTATTTATTAATTATTTATATGCTTGAATAGAGTTCTTCTCATGTTGTGGGTGTGTGAACATGGTTGTCTTTATATTGGTAGATGGTACATATATATCTCCCAAGAACATGGTTATCTTTGTAGTCGTAGCAAATTGATTATGTTTATTTTATAATGTGTGGATATTGAATTATGGATTATTTTTTGCTTATCATATTTAGATACAATGGATCAAGAATCGATTCTTGCATGGAGAGCAAAAATGATTAATTGTCCAAGTGAAACTGGATGGATTGGTGAATATATTGGTTTTTTAGATTCGTTTCTTGAGTATGCCTACGGTAGGGAGGAGAGGATACTTTATCCATGCAAGCAATGCTTGTGTTGGGAAAGGTTGAATGAACGCGGGGTTGTTAGATTTCACTTGCTGAAGAATGGATTTGAAAGAGGTTACATTGATTGGACATTTCATAGGAAGGTAGAGCAACAACTTAAAGTTGGTTGGTTTGACAACATGGATGGAAGCAATTGTACCAATGATGCTATGTTCAATGACATTGTAAGAAATTTTAAGGGGAAGCCTGAAATATTAAGTGTTTTCTTAGAGGAAAAAGATAAGTCATTATATTCGGGATGTAAAGGTAAGGATACCATAATATCCTTTTTGATGGAGGTTTTCAATTTAAAAACTGCAAGTGGTTGGAGTGATAAATGTGTGAATCCACTCCTAAATATTTTGAAGGATAAGTTGCCAGATGGGAATGGAATACCGGAAAAAAATTATGAGGTGAAGAAAATATTGTGTCCTCTTGGTTTGGAATATAAGAAAATACACGCATGTCCTAATGATTATGTGTTGTATGACGGTGATCTTAAAGATGCAGTTGAATGTCCTGTGTGCAAACGTTCAAGGTATAAGGGTGTGAAGAATCATGTTGATGGGTGTTTGGCAAAGAGGAAGAAGAAGGTCCCTTTAAAGTGTATATGGTATCTTCATTTACTTCCAAGGTTGAAGAGGTTATTTGCAATCCAAATTATGCAAAGAACTTGAGGTGTCATACAAAGCGGAAATACCAAGTGATGAAAACATTAGACATCCGGAAGATGGTGAACAATGAATTTTTTTGACAAAAGGTACTCTACATTTGGTTTGGAAGTTAGAATTTTATGCCTTGATTTGTTTACTGGCAGGATGAATCCATTTAGAAATTTGTCATCGAAACATAGTTCTTGGCCCGTGATGTTGGTTATCTATAATTTTTTCCCATATTTATGCATGAAACGGAAATATGTTATAATACCTGCACTAATCTTAGGTCCTAGACAACCATGAAACGGCATCGATGTGTATGTGTGACCTTTAATTGATGATTTGAAGCTGTTGTGGGAAGAAAGTGGGGTGACATAAATTTGATGTCCATGTGAATGTGGAGTGTCAATTGTGCGCCATACTTTTTTGCACGATTAATGATTTTCCAGCGTATGAAAAAAATTTGGGGTATGTTGTGAAGGGGCACAAAGCATGTCATAATTCTGGGGAGAAGATAGAATTTAAACAGCTAAGCCATGGGAAAAAGACAGTGTATCTCGGCCATAGAAAATAGCTTCAAGGAAATCATAAATACTGGGATGATGTGGTCAACTTTGTTGGGGGAAAGAACGAAGGCAATCCCACACGCCACTAACTGGTGTGCAGATTCATATGATGTTAAAAAAATTGAAAGTAGTATTGGGAAATCACGGAGGCAAAGGAAATATTCAATGTGATGGCTCATAGAAGAAGAGGTCTATATTTTTTTATTTGTCGTACTGGAAGCATCTCGAGGTTAGGTATTTTTTGGACGTGATGCATATTGAGAAAAATATTTAGAAAGCCTAATAGGCACTCTGTTGAATATTTCGTGGAAGACGAAAGATAGTTTGAATGCCCGGTTGGACTTGGTTGAATTGGGAATCAGAAGTGACCTTACTTCAAACATGAACGGAAAGAGGACTTACTTACCCTCTACACCTTGTACATTGTCGAAGGATGAGAGAACCTTTGTTTGTGATTTTTTGAAATCAGTGAAGGTCCCTTTTGGTTATTCAACGAATGTTAGTCGACAAATTACAGAGGATTGTAGGATGAGTGGGTTGAAATCTCATGATTTTCATGTTTTGATGTAGCAACTGTTACATGTTACTATTCGGGCAGTTTTGGAGGCTGGTTTAAGGTACTCAATACTAGACTTTGTTTCTTCTTCGGCTCCATATGTCAGAAGTCTATTAACGGCCACCAATTGGATGACCGGCAAAAAGAGGTTGTTGTTGTGATGTGCAAGTTGGAAATATATTTCCCTCCAGCTCGTTTTGATATAATGGTTCACTTAGTTATTCATTTTATACGGGAGATAAATATATGTGGCCCAGTTGGTATGCATTGGATGTATCCTTTTAAGTGTCAAATGAAATTATTTAAGGGGTATGTGAAGTGTATGAGTTGGCTGGATGCGAGTATTATTGAGAGGTATGTTACTGAAGATGTAATTGAATTTTTCTCTAGTCATTTGAAGGATTGTGCTAGTTTTGGGGTGCCAAAGAATCGACATGTTGGATGAAGGTTGGGTAAACCGAGGTCTAGGGTAATGCTATTTACTCTATTACATAGCAACTTGATGAAAGTTCATTTATGTGTCTTGAGGAATTGTAGGGAGACCATAGATTATGTGACTGGACACCTTAATTTGATTACAGAGGTTCATCCTATGTGGCCTCCCAATAAAGTTCAGTTAGAGCACAATGAAACGTTTGTGAATTGGTTTTATGATTGATGCAATGTCGGTGATAAGTACGAGAGAAAAAATTAAGCATTTTCAAGGAATCCTAATTGCAAAATATTAATGTATTTTGGATATGACATGAACGATTTCTATTTTTCTACTAGGGACCAAGATTCAAGGAGCAAGACATAAAACAGTGAGGTTTATGTTGAGCCTGAAACAATGTGGCAAGCAAGTAAGAAAGAAAACAAATTGATCCTCACTGTTATGTCATTTTATGGCGTTATTGATAAGATTTTGGAGCTTGACTACGGAGAATTCAAGATTCTGATTTTCAAGTGCATATGGTTTGACAACAGAACTGGAGTTCAAACTGACGATCCAATGGGTTTTACACTGGTTGACAAGAGTCGTGAAGCCTATGAAAATGATCAAATTTTTTGGCCGCCCAAGAAAGGAAATTTTTCTACGTTGATGATCCGTGCAATTTAGGGTGGTCGATTGTCTTACAAGGTAAGAAATATTGTATCAATGATTAGATTCATTTCGAGGTTACAATAGAAAAATTAGAGTTTCCATCAATTACCCCCTACTTATTAATGATGAGGCGGGAGCCGCATGGAAGAAACACAAAGATGAATTTGGATTGATGCAGATGGCAGAGAATTGGGGATCATTCAATCGAAGAAGATGAAAGTGGTTGGAGACTAGTGGCTTAAAAGTATATACTTGTCTGGGTATATTATGTCTGTTTGTAGTATGTTGCGTATTGTACGACTCCTAAGCACTCTGAAACTGTGTGGTAAAATGTACTAATTTTGTTATGGCTAGATAGGACAAGTTTCATATGCATTGACCACGGCTGCTATATTAGTTCTAATTGGGGTAGATAAAACCTTATATGGGCGCTGCCCGTAGACGCTCTTTAGGTTCCAACACATCAGGAAGAGAAACACATAATTGTATGCTGCCTGCAGCTATGCGCAACTGCTCTAATAGTTGCATTTAGCAAAAATTAAAATATAATCAAGTGATGCACACACCTACTCTAGTAGTTGCATTTGGCAAAAGGAAAAAATAGAACTGGGCGCTGCTAAAAGCTGCGCACAGCTACTCCATTAGTTCAATTTAGCAAAAGAAGAAATTGAACTGAGCGCTGGCCGCAGCCGCACGCAACTGCTTAACTAGTTCAATTTGGCAAGAACTATACTTGAATTGGGCACTAACCACAGCAGCGTGCAGCTGCTCCATTAGTTCAATTTGTGAAAAAGAAAACTATCATTGTGCTCTGACTGCAGCTGCGCGTAACCGCTCTAATAGTTCAACTGCCCTAATAGTTCACTTCAAACACTAAAACAGCCCCACAACGTATAGATGACCACATCTAGCAACATGAAAAAACATTTCCCCAGCTAGTAAGATCACAATGCACGGCCACATCATTCAGCACCATCCAAAATATATGCACGCACTTAAAAATTGAAGGAAAAAATCAACCATTGAAAAACCACTTGCATCGGAAAGAAAATAGCAACATCCAAATTAACTAAACTTCTAAAACCAGAAACCGTAACCAATATCTGAAATTAATATTCAAAGTGAATTAGGCTAACATTCGAAATACACATCACAAAAAAAGCAACATTCGAAGACAACCTGCATCCACGGGTACCTAAGTGGTTCACTCCCTTTCTGAGGCTTCCTGCTAAACCGGGCTCAATGACGTGTTGAAGGTAGGTTGTGCTCCCAAATCCTTTACCTTCTTCCTTCCCATCACCGTCAAGTACTTCCCAGCCTCCTCAGTCCAGCTAATGAGGTGATCCATGAAGATTTGACAAGTTTCTAGGCCAGATGACGCTACTACTGTTGCTTTTTGTCTTTTCTCGAACAGAGCAGTATAGATAGGACCCATCAGATTGTAGGGAATGTCCGTACCTCTCTGCTTGCAACCAGCTTCGGAACATAACGTTGTGATGATGGAAGAAAAACCTATGTAGTTGTGGTGATGGAGACTCTCTTGAATTCCTGCCATAATGGTACTCCCAACGTCGATGCTCAAATTCTTCTTGAGTTTGTAGAGCACCAAGAAAAGTGAATGATGCACTTCGTTGTTGATTCTGATCGGCTTCAGGTGTGCGGCGATGAAGTGGTACCATACGTTCATCTTGGTTGATAAGTACTTCTTGTCGATGCTAGACCATTCTGCATAGAGATTCTTGATGACATTATCACCATCCTCGTATATTGCCTTAATAATTTCAGCCCAGGACAATTTCTCAACTGCCTTGTCCACAGCTGATTACTCAGTTGTTGGCTTCAGTGGGATTCTGTAGAAGCGGTTGATAACATCTGCGAATATGATGACTCTCTTTGAACGACAACAAATCTCTTCTGAATTGTGTACTTCAACAGTGACATCACCTCACATGTAAGCATCATGTTTGCATGAGTCGGGGTGCTGCAGTAGTGCTCCCATCCATGATGCTGAATGTAGTCTTCGTAAGGCGTTTCTGCCCTTAACACTCTCTCCAAAACCAGCCCATGGGCGAGGAAAGAAGTGTATATACTTTTGAGCTTCGAACACTAAAAATCTGGTTCTGGAAGTGGACGCTCAACAACTATCATCCCAAGGTCACTCGGCTTCTTATCAACATGGCCACCTCTAGCCTGTTTGCGTGCATTGCTGGTCCCTTCCTTGCTCGGGTTTGCCTTAGCTGATTTTTTTGGTGCCATATCTGGAAGAAAGGACAATCTACACTAGTGGTATAGCTTTATAATTAAGAGACGGGCTCATAAAATAAATAGAAAAAATAAAAATGAATGAAATCGCAGAGTAAATAATTATATACCATATAATCAACTAACCAATTAAAATAATTAAGATAGTAACAAACAAATAATTAACTAGCAGTTCAATGGTGCGAATGTATTGTTGTACTACAGCTTTACAACAACTAATCAATCTACATTTGGGACAAAGTGCGGGGAATAAATGTAAGTGTTCTTTGATAAAACGTAACCATGGTCGTGCTGATAAGCTTCAGAACCGTTATACAAAGAGTGTTCTTGTATTTATCATATACTCCCTCTGTTTCACACAAAGAGTCGTGTTTCTCTAGTGTACAACTATTTATTCGCCTATTCGTCTCAAAAGTAGCTGATGACATAAATGGCTTAAAATTTAATTTGACCTTGATTTCTAGACAGTTAAGAATCTCTTGTGCATCTGGCATATGAATTTTCTTCTTATTGTTCATTTTGGGCATGAAATAGTAGAATTAATTTGTGTAGTCCACACTTCTATGTTCGTAAGTTTGAATTAGACCAGTCAATAGAGTATGGTAAAACTAATTCTTTATTTGTTGGAGTTGTGTTTATAAGCTAAAATGATTTGTTTTGAAAATAGATGAAATCATATTCTTCTTCTCTCCCAAAAATGTCTTATGTTGGTTTTTATCAGTTACCAAACATATAAAACTTTGCTATGCAACCTAACACAAAATATGATATTATTGATGGTATTGCACAAAGGCATACAAAGCTCCTCTCTTGTTATTTTATGAGCTTTCCTATGATTTAGGTGCAAAATATGCTAAAAGCTACAGACAATAAGCAAGAAGTTCTTGCTTGAAGGTTTAGATTGAGACAGAAGTATGGCAGAAATAGACACCAATTTAGCTGCACAAACTAGGTCCTAAGTTGGTTTAAGATCCTGAAACATCAAGGACCAAAGTGAAATTCCCAGCTATAGTTGCATTTTGTTTCAACTCAGTTGGGTATAAACATAAATAATTCACTCCGCTGCAACCTCAAACGCCTTCAATAAATACAAACAATTTTAGAAGAAACTCTGAACACCAACAACATTCCCAAATATTTAGTTCATCGGAGAAGAAACACAAAAATAAAATCTAGAACACGGAAGTCATACCCTTGCTCAACAAGGACAAGATTTTTCCAACGCAATTTTGACCAAAACTGCCTAGTAGAAGAAGGGGGAGTAGAAAGTATCGTTCAAGGGTAGACATTGTGGAAAATATTGATGACCCGGAGAGATTTGGCCTTTGGATAGCGGTCGAGAGAACCTCTAGCGGAGAAGAGTCGGGGGATTTAGCCGCAGAAGAGACGGAGAGGAGCAGGGGTATCTTCTTACACTTGGTTTGGGGTTTCCCGATTATTAGACGGCTGGGATTTTATGAAATATTCATCAGGGAATGTTGGGGAAGGTGAAAATTCTGTCAGCTCAGTTGGGGGAGGAGGAAAAATTTCTGGCGGCTTTAGGGTGGGGGAGAGGTTTTCGTCGGACAAAGTGGGGTGGTTGATAAATGAAGGCTGATTAGACAACATGAAGGGTTGTGTTCCCAAGTTTCACTTTTCTATTTTTGACCAAGTGATGGAATCATAAGAAAAATGCTTTATTCATCGTGGGCCCACATTAATATGTACAATAATATCATGGTATGTAATATTGTTGGTTTAATTTCTGATATTATCCCCAGTAGCATATAATGAAAATTGGTACTGTCAATCAGGGATGTTTAACTCATTTTCACTGACATAAACACAAGTTTTTTTAAAAAAAACATTCTCACGTTATGAAATGTTGCTTCTTTTATTTCTTTGCTATATATAGGCAATCATAACGTGTTAAAATATATCGTTTCCAAAAATATATTTTAAAGCATAAATTTCTCATTCAAAATATCGACATATATATATTGACATCAGTAAAGAAAATAGTGCAACACACAATGGTACTCCGCTTGTACGGAGTAGAAAATATTTTTAGTCAAAAATGTTTCGGGAAGAATGATCAAAATATTCTGCGGGGTAACTGTTGGTCAAATAGTAGTCGACGGGGGTTCAAACACTAGTCAGTGTACTACACAAGTCTTTAGGTTGACTACCTTCGTACTATATATATTATGGTCGGTCAAACACTAGTCAACGTACTACACGAGTATTCTGGTTGACTACATTTGTACTACATAAGTCTTCTGGTTGACTAACTTCCACAGAAGTATTCCGGGTCATTAGCTTCGTACACAAGTAACAGTCGGTCAAATGAAATATTTAGCGTACTACACAAGTTTTCTGGTTTACTAGCTTCGTACTATATGTATTTACGGTCGGTCAAACACTAGTCAACGTACATAATGACCTACATTAACTGACTAAGTGTTGGACTTTAGTCGACCCTTAAATGGTTAGGCATTCTATGTGCACTGTTGAACTGACGGTGGACGTACTATACAACTGACGGTTGATCAGACACTAGTTTGCAAAGATATATGTTATTTGACTTGTACTAATTCATGGTCAACTCTTAATTTTTTCACCATTATTTTGCCTATATTTTTTTTGTTGCACATATGTATGTATCTATTCATTCATATATACATATATCAGTCACTAAGTATATATTTTCAAAAATATGACCAAATATAACCAAGTATATATTTTCATGTATATTTAAAATCTAAGTTACTGTGGACCAATTATTTGAGTTGACATATGTACTTTACCTCCACATTATATTTTCCTCTACAATGAAGATCAACATATGCACTTTACCTCCACATTATTTTTGGTCAAAGAAACAAATTTTCCTCCCAATATTAGTTTATGGGTGGGAAGTCCAAGCACATTCCCTCTCAATTTGTTGGCTACTTCTCCTCCAACTTTTTTTCTCAAATTTCACTCCTTCTCCTCCCACTTTTCTGAAACCCCACTCATTCCCATTTCCCTCCTTCTCCACGGTAGTATCGAAGAACATGTTGGGCCATGTTGCTAAAAAATTTCCATGGAAGTTGCACGCATGTTTTGGAGAAAAAAAACTCCCCAAATTTCACTCCTGCCCCTCGTTCCCATCCTTCTAGAATTTTTTATAATTCTCCCCCCCCCCACATACGCGGTCTCATTTTTTGTGTAAAGTTTCTCCCTTCCTAGCCTCCTTTCCATTCCATATAATTTTTTCAACTACCATTTGCCTTCTACGTTTCGCCGAGCACAAAAAAATGTTAGTTGTGTAATTATTGTGTGGATGCCAATTGCATTCGTACCATAGTAGGAAGAATAGAATTTATTGCTTTGCTTTGCTTTCCCTCTACATTTTCATAAATTTGTATTTGTATTCGATGTTTGAATTTGTTGGAATACGATGTTCGAATATATGTATGTTTTTTGCTTTGGCTAGAGGAGAATATGATTCATTTCTATTCGATTCAAGGTAGAATATAATTCATTTCTTGGAATACAATGTTTGAAATTGTATGTTGTTTGGTTTGGCTAGAGGAGCTAACTTTAATATTGCTTGGTTCAGCTAGGTTCATATGGAAGTGGAATTTTGTTCTTATATGTGTGCCTTATTAGATCTTGTTCATTGCCAACACTCCGTCCATATTTTCCAACTTATCTATTATGCTCCCATGTGTTGCCTTTATATAATCATGTAAGTGTGTTATTTGCTTGACTTCATTTGTGGGAATTTTTTACATGTCCACCTATGATTCCTTCCATTATTTTACTCATACAAGATCCCAATTGCATTGAATGGTGAAGGAAAAGAAGAAATTGGTTTCGAAGAACATAGTTCATATTGATGACGGTGAAGAAAAATGTGTGTCATCAATTGAAGAATATGAAAATGAGGATGTCAGTATCGAGATTGTGGATAATGCATCTACCTCGAAAAAATTGGATGATCAACAAGGAGTGAATTCGACCGAGGATAAGGGGGAGAATTTAGATAAGTTCAAGATAAAAGAGTATTGGAAGCATAGAGGTACAACCACGTGTAAGTCAGTCTTACTAGCAAAGAAAAACAAACCTCTATAAATATTCTTCAACAAAGAATTTGAACCTATGGTTATGCACAGCCAATGGTCCAGATATTGTGGCTATGCTTTATGATGATGAATCCGCTTTGGGACATAGCATAATTGGAAATCTGTCTAAGAACACATAAAGAAAGATGCTTGGGAAGACATTCTTGTAAGTATGTTCCATTCCTTATCATCATTTTGTGTTCTCTAACAAAATTTTATTTTCACAGCATATACATTTGAATTTCCATAGATGAGCTGGGATATACAGACTAAAATGAGCTTCGATGAAATGAATGAGTTCCGGAAGAAGTGGACGATTTATGCGGGTGAAAATTGGAGGAATTGGAAGGCGGAGGTGGCTCGAAAGTACATCATCGAGGCAAAACCGATTATCCATCCATGGACGGTATATCGATGGATGGATAGAAAAGAGTGGGAGCTATTTGTCAAACATAGAATGACCCCCAAATTCAAGGTCAATATATAAGTCCCCGTAATTTATGTTATTTAATCGATAAATATATTTTACTAATCAATGACCATATAGGCTAAAAGTGATACAGCAAAGGTAAGCATTGTAAATAAGGACTACGTCTATCATACGGGTAGTAGAGGGAATTGCAAAATAGCAAGTGAACTGGAGAAGAGGAAAATGGAGGATAAAATTGATGAACTTATGAGTCAAGGTCGAAGTGTAGAAGAAGCAGAGGCGAAATTTGAAAGCGTGAATTTTAGATCAGACCGATCAGAGGAGTTTCTGGAAGTAAATTGGGATAAGAAATTATCTACCTACACAAACGATTCTATTAAAATAGAAGCTCTAACTATTGTGAGAAAATTTAAGAAATAAGTGATTCCCTAATTAAATTATCATGTCAAATTCATACTAATGACTCGTATTTGTTTTGATGAATAGAAAAACTTTTGGACAAGAAGCAGAAGGGGGAGTTTGTGATAGTTGGAAAAGAAGATATCCTCGTTTAGGCAAAGGGGAAAAATGGTCATGGGGGTCGTTGGAGAGAGATTTCTCTACAATGGCGAAGATGAAGGATGCCCTCCCACATATTGATGCCAGCCGTTACGCATCTAGTCGTTGTGGGAGCACAAACAAAATAATATTTGAAGAAAAATCAAATGAGAAACATGTGTCAACGGAGGTGTTTGACCTCAATTAAAGAAGGTTGGTTACCTACTTTGAGGCACAAACAGAGTAGCTGGCAGGACAATTGGGTAAACCTATTCCTGCACACTTGGATGCCCACAATTTCCTTGATAAATCGTCTAAACCAACAAATAAAGACACTCGGGTATTCATTCCTTCAGCATTTGGATCAAGTGACCCAGAGAATGACCTTTATGATGACAAGGTATTCCATAAAATGACCCTTGTCAAATATTATGTTACGAAGAATAAATAGTAAGAATTTAGCATGATAAGATGTTTATTATTAATAAATACATTTCACAAACACACATGTTGGTTTGCCGCAAGTATGTAGTGGTAATGAATATTAGGTCAATGGTGGTGTGCAAATCATTGTTGATTGGTTATTTTGAACAAAAAAAAGGAAGCAACTCTATTAGTTGTTCATCTAGGAATGTGATTTGGAATGTTGATTTACGATGTTGTTGGTTAATTTCCTATGGGGGTTCATTTTGGATTCCGAATTCATGTCAATGTTGTTGGTTGTGTGCATATATTTGGATATTGTTAGTTGGGTACATCTATTTAGCTGTAGTTAGTTGTGGCCATGTATATATTTTTAGTTCTGCAAATATTCTACTGAAGTAATAGAGAGGTCGTGCGCACCTGCGGTCAGCGGCCACTTCTAGTTTTGGTCCTCCCAGATGGACGTTACAGAGCGCCTGCGCGCAGCTGCTCTCAGGGGCGACCGTTTTGGTTCAAGTTTTGTTTACCCCATTAAAAACTAATAGAGCAATTACGCGCAGTTTCAGTCAGTGCCACTTATATTTGAGAATTTCCCAGAAGGATATAATAGAATGGTTGCGCGCATCTGCACTTTCAGGTAGCAAAATTGCAATAGGTTGTTCATCCCCAGGTAGGAACTAATAGAGTGGATGTGCCACACAGACGATATCATTTATTATCTTACTTACCCATTGACTGTACCTGCTCTCTCGGGAATTTGTTTCCCTTCTTCCAAAAGTCAGTTTGGTATTTCTATACTTGCGTCTTAATTATCCCATTAATGTTTATGACTATTTTTGGTGATGGAAATAAGATAATGTTCAAAATTCGTATCATTTTACTCTTATGAACCAGGCATAGTGTTCAAATTGATTGCATTGTTAAAATTATTTTCTTCCCATTAGTTTTTCACAATTCCTTCTACTGATTTTTTTTCCAAAATTTGCGATGTTTGTGCTTAGATAGGAAAAAAATGCTCCTATATGTTCTGAACCATAGTGGACAAAGGGACGCCGCTGCATTTGGTATCTTTCTTCCTGAGGATAAGGAAACAGACTTGTCTATCAGGTGGGAGGGAGTTAAGCTTGTGGACCTGTGATCATCCCGAAGGAACCTTTGCCTATTGAACATGAAAATTTTGAGTTTATAACTGAGGCCATTGGATATAAGATTCTATGGCCTGGAAAATTGATCGGTGACTTTAACTAGTAAGAGGGTCATAGGGTATGATAATTGTATGTTTAAGATCGTAGCACATATATCTTTTCAAAAACTAACCTTATATAATTTATCGTTCGTATGATTACCTAGGAGAATAAGAAGTTGTCACCTCGCAAGATGATGGCCGTTGAAGATGGAAGCTATAAAAAAACTTACACCAAAAACTACCAAGGAGGAATAAGAGGTTAGAAAAATAATTACATTACCATGCTTGCATCAGCAAATACTGATAACCACACTCTCTCCCTAAAGGAGGTGGTCGGTCATGAGGAAACTCCTAACGAATAGTTTACAACCTATATTCGACTGGTGAAAGGGGAGGTCAAACATTCCACCCCCCCAACACACACAGACATTTCCATTTCTAATTGCGAATATTGTTTTCAGTACTTAACTAACAATTTACCCATCCATGTGTAGAAAAAAAATTATTGCATCGACGGATATCGGTGAATCAACTTCACTCAACTCAGTTTATGAAAATCAACTTTCCGTAAGGAATCATTTAACCCTTGGCAAATTCCACCAACTGCTGAATTATATTCCCATGAAACTCAACTAACTTTATCATATTGTCAAATGGAATTACAATAGCATGTATCTTGCAGGGGGCAACAGAAGACCAAGAATGCAATGTTGATGTTCAACAAATCTGTGAATTTATAAGTTCAGCCACCCAAGTATTTGGATCTAACAAAATATTCTGCATCCCTTTCAGTGCGACTGTGTTTGGATCCAATGATGTCTCCACGACCATTTTTATTTACAAAATGAAGTTGTTCACGACCATCCTCAACAACAGACACAAAATGGAGTGGATTAGTTGATCAAAACTTGATATGGGCATCGTAAGAATGCATGCTCACATTATTATACATGCTAAATAACAATTGTTCATTTCTTTTTTTTACAGACACCTATGTGATGGGATGGTTGATCGATGTTACGTCCAGTTTGTTCCAGCTGCTTCAAATTTTCTTGCTCAAAATTCCCATCAAATGCTTGAATCCACGGCGAAAGAGGTTTCAACTATCATGTGCCACACACGAGCCAGGATGTACGTCTTCCCGTACAATAGAGAGTAAGTTCTATGCATGTACAAGATTAACTAAATTGAGGTATTATTAGTTTCTGAGTTGTTTACCCTCTGCAAGAAGCTGCACCCAGCTATGCCCGTATCTTCAGTTTTTGTAAAGTTATGCATTAATAATCACATCAGTTACTTTCTTGTTTGCCTTGGTAGTAGCCATTGGTTTTTAATCTTCTTTGTGCCGAAACATGAACGAGTATATTGCATCGACTTGATGACTGGGGGAATTGGCAAATGTAACAAGTTATGCCTTCAATTGATTCATTTGTATGTTGATCAATTTTTTCCCAACTTCAGAAAAATTACACCTGCTTAAACTATTATGATCCATAGATAAGTTTTCGTATTTATATATTGATAAAAATATATTTTTTCCATTACTTCTAGGATTACAACAAAATATCAATCGTACGTCAATTCAGAGCAAAGTAAAACCTACCCTCCACACTATATATGGAATGTGATAAACATCAATGTACATATTATCTCATACATTTGTAATTCCTATGTAAATTTCATGTTCGTAACCAGTTAAACGAATTCTTTTCCATTTCAGCACAAGATTCAGTATAGTACTTGGCAGGGGAATTCAAATTGCCCGACCCGATCTGTTTTGACCAGGCCCATATGGGTCAGGTCGGGTCGATGTCCCATTTGGGTCAAAATGGGTTGAGTCAAAATGGGTCGGGTCAGATTTTGACCCAAATCGACCCATTTTGACCCATCTGAAATTTTAACCTATTTTCTTGAAAAAAATCATAAAAAATAATGAGTTTAATACAACATACCCACTATTAATTTAATTCATAAACAATTTTAACATTCTTGAATTTTTTATAAAACTAAAAATAATTTTGAAAAACTAATATTAATTGTAAATAATATATTTATTAATATATGAAATACATATTCATAATTGTATAAATATATTTTAGCGAAATTATATTTTTAAATGAAATATTAAAAGTATTCTAACTAATTAAAATGAAAATAATTGTATTTTACTTTATTAAGTGAATAATATATAATTAAATATAATATAATAATATTATTCTAAATTATATAAAAATAAATTATAATTTTATTTATTATTTAAATGTTATTACATTTAAAATAATATATTTTATTTTAAATATTATTAAAAACTACTATTTTTAATATGTTTTTGGTCAATTTGGATCGACCCGTGACCCAATCTGACCCGACATGACCCAAAACTATGAGAATTTTGACTCGACCCGGCCCAACTCATTTGTCCCAAAATTTTAGGTCAATTTGGGCGGGACAGCTGACTCGCCCCGTCCCTACCCATGAACACCCCTAGCATTTGGGAATGTGGATACCATTCCATGTATTATATGGAAAAAATAGTTAAAGAAGTGCATGGGATTGACATAATTCTGCTATGTTTTCTTATGTTGTTTTATCCTATGTGTAATGTCTGTCACATGTGGAATATAAAATTCAATTAAATACATGTTTCAAACAAAATTGGAAGATCGCACACCTTTGGGGAAAGAGAAATTACGCAGCATTTCTCTAAGTTGGGTTCGTATTTTTGTGAAAAATACTTTGGCTCATAGCATGGTTCAATTTCATGTCAAACAAGGAATTGAATCCATTATTAGATAGATTCATGAAGATATATATCCCATCACTTAGTATCTCTCTTTATGAAAGGTAAATATCCCCAACATTCGATACACACCACCTCCATGAAACAATATGTTCTCGTATCTTATGTAGGGTTGTCAGCACAATTTTGACAACCATTGGCCACGTTCTTGTACTCCATCACCTAGTAAATTACATTTGATCATATTCAATGGCCTTTTGCAACAGCATTGTTATGTCCGATGAGTTGTGATTGTTTGGAATATGTATAATCGGTGCACCAGTTTATTACATTGCACTAAAAATCAGAAATTTGTGGAAATTTTTTATGGTGTTGCTAGATGTGGCCATATAATCATTGTTAGGTTGTTCTACTGCGGCCAGTGCCCAATTCGAGTGTTGTGTTTCCCAAATCTAACTATAGAGAAGCTGCGCGCAGTTGCGGTCATCGCCCAATTGCAATTCCAAATCAAAAACCGGTGAAAATTTTAACACCAATTTTCTAAAATTTGGTGCAAATAAAAAATTAGTGATATAATTCAACACCAGCTTTTACGAACCGGTGCAAATTTAACACCAATTTTTAAATCAGTGCTCATATGTGAAAACGGGTGCCAATATTGCAACGGTTTTAGAAAACGATGCTAACCAAAAAATTAGTGCTAAATTTAGCATCAGTTTTTTTTACCGGTGCTAACATGAAAACCAGTGGCAATTTATCACCGATTTTATAAAACCAGTGCTAAATCTAGCACCGTTTTTCAAAAATTGATAAAAATATTTCACCGGCTACTTAGGCACCGGTTTTTTAGACCCAAAAAACTAGTGCTAGACTTTCGAAAAATTGGTGCTAGAGGGTCAATCTTGTGATTGTGTAACAACCTCTTGAACCTTTCCCACTCCTCGTAGAGGGACTCATTAGCAAACTGAGAGATGTTGGAAAGTTGCTTCTTCAACCCCGCAGACTTCAAAGCTGGGAAGTATTTCTCGAGAAATATGTGCTTCTTATCGATCTATGAGATGATACAACCAGGCGGGAGATAGTATAGCCAATATTTGGCCGAATCCCGAAGTGAGAAAGGAAATACCCTCATATTATAGTCTTCCTCCAAGACACCCGTCAGCTTTATGTTTTTAGAAACTAGGTGGAATTCCGAAAGGTGTTTGTTCGGATCTTCTCTGGCCATTTCATGGAACGTCGGCAAGCAATGGATCATACCGCTCTTGAGTTCACACATCACATTGGGTGGCAAGGGTGGGAAAATAATGCCAAGCGGTTGATTCTGAAAATTTGGAGCCATCAATTCCCTCAAAATGGGGTTATCCCCCACCATTTCTTCTTTCTCTACAACTACCGAAGTGGTTCTTGTGGAACTTTTGGCCTAGATCTCATCTTTCTTTTTCGCCTACCACCAGTTTAATCTGCTGGACCATGTAAAACTCTGAAGTTCTTGGCAGAAGTATGTATCATAAGTCGGGAATAAAACAATAGCCAACTAAAAACCACACTAGCAAAATGGGTTAGAAGTAAACGGAAACTAGCAAGAAAGCTCAACAACAAAAACCAACAAAACAAAAACAACACAAATTTATTTACTAACATGTTATGCAAGCTAACTACTAGATCTTTAAACTAACATCCTCGGTAACGGTGCCAAAATTTGACCCACCCCCTCCTGAACGTCGTTAAAAACATGAGAGGAGACTAAGTATTTTGGGTCAAAGATAGAGATTTGTATGTTTCTCCCATTCTTAATACTACACTACCGAGAATGGTAGATAGTGGCAAGTACCGGGGTCATACACAAATATTTTAGGAATTTAATAATTAACTAAACACAACCAATATCGGATCGTCAATCCGACCATGTGTTAGGAATAAACAGTGTTGTGAAAAGAGTCATTGGGGGGATTTGTACTAACAACTACTAGCATGCAAATGATCAAAAGAATTAACAATATAAACTAACATTCGGGAAATATTTGCGTAACATGATTGATGTCATTTCGATCATCGATTTCATCAAATACAAGAATTAAACCCTATTCTAGTGTTTGTGTCACGTAGTGCGGAAAATGGTCAAAACTTCCCCCTATCTATCACATAGAGGTGTACGTATCTAATATTTAATCAGTCTTGCCTCCGCAACTAGGAGAGTGAAACAACGATAATGGTTCATTGTGCAGGTCTGATTCTCCCTATGCAATTAAGTCCCGGGTGGAACACTACGAATGCACTGCCCCTAGGCCTACAAAGGCAAAGGAAGTAGACGTCTTATTGATTGCTCTAGGATTAGCAAGATAATCATAGTTTACTATTTATTCTATATCTACCCACAACCCTTTCAACCACATAGTCGGCTAACTAGAACATGGTCGATCGTGACGATTAACAACGGTAACCTTCATGCACACTCACACACAGTTTCGAACTATTGGCAACCCAAGCGCATCTAGGTTTTCTTCCTTGGGGGGTAGCAATAGAGAAACAACGTGAAAGTAGACTTAGGTGTGTTCTAACAAAGTGTGACAATCATACAATTCACAAGACTGATAAGAACTAACCAACATAATAATCACAAACCACATAGAAATAGGTAGATCTATAAATCTCACAAAATGAACATTAATACATGAATACAAATATGTTCCCCAAGTAAGATCCCTGATCCCTAAGAATTGAACCCAAGTATTTCAATGGATTCAACACTTCTGGGAAAAAGTAAAATAAAAGGATGAAAATAAAAAGAACCTAGAGAGAAGGAAGAGTATTTTCTTTCTCTAGCCCACTCATGAGATCTAAAATTGAGTATAAACTTTTACCTAGTAGACATAGGTCCATATATATAGTAGTAGAAAATTTGGGCAAAAATAGGCCCAAAAGTGGCCAGAAATCCTAGAAGCCGCAACCGGCGTTGGGGGTAGTGTGTAGCGCGGTTCGTGCAGGCCGAGAGGGCCTCATGCTAGCGCGACACGTCGGCCCTAGCACAGGTCGTAGCCTCGTTTCAGAGCGGGCCATCGACCTTGGAAGAGGTTGTAACCCCACTTGCCGGCACTTTCCTTATCAATCGTTATGGACCGTCGGTCGGCACTCTATTTTTTATCTTCTGATGCACACCCCGTGTCGTTGGGCACGCCTCATCAGCTACAACCTCGTTTTGCTAGGTATTCAAGATGGGACATGTCGTTCTTTGCACCCCATCGGCTAATATTTGCATTGATGACTTGAAACGGCGTGGAATGTGTGAAATGGTACGTTTCACACCCATACTTAGCCAAATTTTGGAGAGAAAAGAAGACAAGGGCCCACGCCCGGCACAGTTTGGCATGACCCGTGTTAGAGCTTGGCACGGCTCGTGTTGGGTGAAACAGTCTATGCCAAAGGTTACTGACATGGGCAGTGTGGTGTGGAATGGGCCGTGCTAGGAGAGGACCACGTGTCGGCCTAGTGCAGTCTGTGTTGGTCTGTGTTGGCCACTGCTGCTCCGATTAGTTTGCTCTGTTACGGGTGAACCGCTGGTCCTATTTGGGAGTTCTTTTAGTCAATTTTATAGCACTCGAGAAGACAAATCCAATGGTGTCACCCTAAAGGGATGATTCTTCTAGGATCTTTCCCAGAACCTTGTGCAACTCCCGGACAATAATTCCTCCATGTTGGACTTAGCCTTCTTGAACTTTGAATCCGCCTTTCTTTGTCCCAATTCCATTCACTACCACGATTTGGAGTCTGTGGCCTTCAATCTACTACCATCCTTGCGAAAAGGCCTTCGATATCTTCTACCATCCTTGCGAATGGTCTTCAAATATCTACTACCACCCTCGCGGATGACCTTCTACAATAATATGATAAAAAGTACTCACGAGCAACCTACTAATGAGATCAAAAAGGAAGATTTATGTGCCCGTAAATACAAAGTGTTCATTAGATTCAATTAAATCTACAAAAGATGATAATAAATGTGTTAAATGCACCAGCTAACACATGCATAATGGCACATTGAAACTATCCTTGTATTGCTCTGATATTGATTACTCTCTTTCCTCTAGTGTAGTTGGAATATATCAATTTTGATCGTCCCATTTATGTTTCTCCACCATAAATTGAATTTTTTTTGTTCAAGAATATATGATTTTTGAGTTTTTGACTCATATTATCCACGAGCAAACTGTGTGATTGAATGCCATACATCGCATTGTGGCCAAATGGTGAGCAAACTATCCAAGTTTTTCTTGTTTTATTTTATATTCTTTTTTATAAAAGGAGTGAGAGGTTTATTGTTAACAATGATATAATTTTGGAGTTCTTAATTCATATTATCACTCTAATTTATTTTTGTAAACTGTTGAATTAAAGAAATGTAATTCGCTTTAAATACATAGGATGGGAGAAACGAAATTCGCTTTGAACATACAGAAACGCATTTGTTTTGAATGTAAACGAGTTTGTACAAAAAAAATATATTAGAATTCTTTAAATGCATGAATTTTGATAATGTAGAGGATGTTCAACGTTCTACAAAACTTATGAAATTCATAAACATTTTACCCAAAGTCTTATTTTAGGCATGCTAAACTTTAGGCAGAATCTATTATGCAATCAATATAAGTATTGATTTGGGGTGGGGTTTTTCTTTAATTATGCTAATAAATCTAGGGGTCTGTAGTGCAATTATCAAAAAATTATATAAATATTCAAAAAATAGATTTTTTCATTTCCTCATTTTTCTCTCCTCCGTTTAACCACCCGATAACCCCCACCTCCGCCGACGACTGTCGCCGCGCCGCCGCCTGCGACAAAGCTACTGTGTTTCTTCTTCCGTCGGAGAAGAAGACTTTCCTCGTCGAACGTCGCAAGGAGCTCCACAACGCTAAAACCTTTCTCTGGCGGCGTTGCACTAATCGTAGTTCATCCCTGACGTCGCGCAGCTGATCGAAGTCTCTCTCCGGTGTCTCTGACGTCGCGCAGCAGATCAAAGCCTCTATCCGGAATCTTCAACGTCGCGAACCAGATCGACATTTTTGTTGTCTGAAGGCGCTGTGATTTCAGGCAGCTGAGCTAGGGTTTAGCATCGCGGCGGAGTTAAGAGATCGTTTCCGACAATGAGTTGCGAGGCGACGACAATGAGTTGTGTGGCGACGGTGACTAGTTACAAGGCGATGATGCTAGGTTTGCAGAATTAATGGTGACGACGAGGTAAAATAGCGACGAGTTCTGAAGAGGAAGCAGAGCGAGTGAGATTCACAAGCTCATTTGGGGACGACGCGTGAGTCGCGTGGAGTCCACGCGCGGCCTTTTTTTCGTGGCGGAGACGAACGGCAACGGCGTTGGATGGACGGAGGACGGAGTGCGGTGTCATATCAAAGGTGGACAGTGGACGGCGGACGGCGAGACGACGGATGACTGAGCTTCGGTCTTGGTGAAGGTGAGGTTTATTTTTTATATTATTTTTTTCGAAGTTATATGTTGAGTTTTAATATTTATTGATTGAGTCTTTGATCAGAAAACTTATTTGGTTCAGTGGTTATAACTCTGGTTTTTGAGGTAGAGGTCATGAGTTCGAAACTCAATATGCGTTTTAGTTTTAAGAAGTTATGTTCTTGAGGTACATGCCGAGGTTTAATATTTATTTGAATGAGTTTCCTATAGGTAATAGTTGTTTGGTCCAGTGGTTAGCACTCTTGCTCTTGAGGTTGAGGCCTTGGGTTCGAATCTCTCTGTGACCTTTATTTTGAAGATTTTATGTTCTTGATGTACATGCTGAGCTTTAGTATTATTTGACTGACTATATGTTCAATAAGAGTCTTTGGTGTAGTGTTTGTTACTCTATGCTTTGAGGTCAGAGACTTGGGTTCAAATCTCACCAGGTCCTTTTTTTGAAGAATTTTTATTGTTGGGGTACTTTAGCTTTTTGTCGATGTTTGTAAAAAAAAATCTCTTTGCTGATGTTTTTTATTATTTGATTGACATTTAATTGATAAGCGTTGATGTTTTGTAGTTTTTTTGGGTATATTGATTGATATTTGTAGTTTTTTTTAATTGTTGAGGTATTGTAACTTTTTGTTGATATTGGTAGCTTTTTTCTCTTATGTTGATATTTTTCATTATTCGGGTGACATTTAATTGATATGCTTTGATGTTTTGTAGATTTTTTGGGTGCTATGAATTGGTATTTGTAGTTTTTTTTTATTGTTGAGGTACTGCAATTTTTTGTTGATGTTTGTAGTCTTTTCCTCTTATGTTGATATTTTTTCATTATTCGGGTGACATTTAATTGATATGCGTTGATGTTTTGTTTTTTTTGCTGACATGCATTGATATTTGTAGTTTTATTAAATTTCCTTATATTGATTTTTTTTCATTTCCCGGCTGAGGTTTTAGTAATCGGAGTTGATGTTTGTTGTGTCATTTTTCTTATGCTGATTTTTTCATTTTTCGGATGAGGTTCGGGTGTTTATTACTCTATACCTTGAGGTTAGAGACCTACCTGGGTTCAAATCTCACCAGATCCTTTTTTTTAAAGAATTTTTATTGTTGAGGTATTGTAGACTTTTGTTGATGTTTGTAAAAAAATCTCTTTTTGATGTTTTTCATTATTTGGGTGACATTTAATTGATATGCGTTGATGTTTTGTAGTTTTTTGGGCATGTTGATTGATATTTGTAGTTTTTTAATTGTTGAGGTATTGTAACTTTTTGTTGATATTTGTAGCTTTTCTCTTATGTTGATGTTTTTCATTATTCAGGTGATATTTAATTGATATGCATTGATGTTTTGTAGCTTTTTTGGGTGATATGAATTGGTATTTGTAGTTTTTTTTATTGTTGAGCTACTGTAGGTTTTTTTATTTATGTTTGTAGCTTTTTCCTCTTATGTTGATGTTTTTTCATTATTCGAGTTACATTTAATTGATATGCGTTGATGTTTTGTATTTTTGGCTGATATGCATTGATATTTGTAGTTTTATTAAATTTCCTTATATTGTTTTTTTTAATTTCCCGGCTGAGGTTTTGGTAATAGAAGTTGATGTTTGTTGTGTCATTTTCTTATGCTGATGTTTTTCATTTTTCGGATGAGATTTAGGTGTTTGTTATTCTACGCTTTGAGGTTAGAGACCTGGGTTTAAATCTCACTAGGTCCCTTTTTTTGAAGAATTTTTATTCTTGAGGTACTGTAACTTTTTGTTGATGTTTGTAATTTTTTCTCTTTGTTGATGTTTTTCAGTATTTGGGTGACATTTAATTGATATGCATTGATGTTTTGTAGTTTTTTTGGTATATTGTTTGGTATTTGTAGTTTTTTTTAATTGTTGGGGTATTGTAGCTTTTTGTTGATATTTGTAGCTTTTTTCCTTATGTTGATGTTTTTCATTATTTGGGTGACATTTAATTGATATGCGTTGATGTTTTATAGCTTTTTTGGGTGATATGAATTGGTATTTGTAGTTTTTTTTATTGTTAAGGTACTGTAGTTTTTTGTTGATGTTTGTAACTTTTTCCTCTTATGTTGATGTTTTTGACATTTAATTGATATGCGTAAATGTTTTGTATTTTTTGGCTGATATGCATTGATATTTGTAGTTTTATTAAATTTCCTTATATTCATATTTTTTTCATTTCCCGGCTGAGGTTTTGGTAATAGGTGTTGATGTTTTTTGTGTCATTTTTCTTATGCTGATGTTTTTCATTTTCCAGATGAGGTTCAGGTGTTTGTTACACTATGCTTTGAGGTTAAAGATTTGGGTTCAAATCTCATCAGGTCCTTTTTTTTAAAGAATTTTTATTGTTGAGGTATTGTAGCTTTTTGTTGATGTTTGTAAAAAAAAATCTCTTTGTTGATGTTTTTCATTATTTGGGTGACATTTAATTGATATGCGTTGATGTTTTGTAGTTTTTTTGGGTATATTGATTGATATTTGTAGTTTTTTTATTGTTGAGGTATTGTAGTTTTTTTGTTGATATTTGTAGCTTTTTTTCCCCTCTTATGTTGATTTTTTCATTATTCGGGTTACATTTAATTGATATGCGTTGATGTTTTATATTTTTTTGGGTGATATGAATTGGTATTTGTAGTTTCTTTATTGTTTCCGTACTGTAGGTTTTTGTTGATGTTTGTAGTTTTTTCCTCTTATGTTGATGTTTTTTCATTATTTGGGTGACATTTAATTGATATGCGTTGATGTTTTTTCATTATTCGGGTGACATTTAATTGATATGCGTTGATGTTTTGTATTTTTTGGCTGATATGCATTGATATTTGTAGCTTTATTAAATTTCCTTATATTGCTTTTTTTCATTTCCTGGCTGAGGTTTTGGTAAAAGAAGTTGATGTTTGTTGTGTCATTTTTCTTATGCTGATGTTTTTCATTTTTTTGGATGAGGTTCAAGTGTTAGAAAATGATGTTTGTACCTTTTTGGTGATATAAAATTGATATTTGTAGTTTAAAAAAAATATCATTTTATGATTTTTTGAGAGAATAATTTATACTCTTGAGGTAGCATAATTTTTTTGTTGATGTTTTTAGTTTTTTCCTTCATGTTAATGTTTTTCATTTTTCAGCTGAGTTTTAGTTGATATGAGTTGATGTTTTGTAGTTTTAGAAAATATTTTTAGTTTTATAAAAAAAATCTAGAATGTTAAATTTGTTTATGAATTAAATTAATGGTACGTACTTTGTATTAAACTAATTTTTTAAATGATTTTTTCCAAAAAAAGGGGGGTAAAATTATAAATGGATAAAAACGGATCGATTTTGATCAAAATCTGACCCGACCTATTTTGACCCAAATGAAATATTGGTCCAACCCAACCCATATAGACCGAGTCAAAACGAAACGAATCAGGTAGACCAATTTGAACACCCATACTTATTATTAACAAACATTTATTATCATTGCAAACTTTCACCTTTGTCCTTGTTTTGTTTGCCCCCATCACATACACTCACGGGTGTACCCCAGCGGTTGTGAGTTGGTTCATCTGCTCCAATGGTCAGTGGTTTGAAACTCAGCAGTGGCAATGTGGGAATTTCCTGAGTTTATCGGTATCGGGCCTATGGGCTGTGGCAAGGGACCCTTGTGCGCATCAAATATGGCCGGCCAACGATCATGGCGCTAAGCTATCGTAAATTTATCTCTTCCACCAAGGCATGTGGTATTGGGCAGGTGGGGGCGCTGCGGGCGGAAATCATCGCCTTCTGCTTCAATTGTTTGCCCCCAGCACTTTGAATAAAGAAAGCGTTCACATGCACAGCACCCAAGAAAGTAGAACTTCCCACTCGTTCCATTTCCTCAGTGCTGCCCACATTTTGCCTTTTCCAACAGGTTACAGCTACGCATATTTAAAGGGCACCGCACTTAGCTGCCATTGTTTGATGGAGGACTGCTGTTTTTCCCAAGCTCCATAACTTGTGTTCAAGCTACAATGGCGGGTGCTTGTGGGGTTAAGCTGGTAATGGCGGCAATTGTATGGCTGGGAGTGCTTGCTATTGGGAATACAGAAGATAGTGCTGCTGTTTACATTGTGACGCTGAAGCAACCCCCGACGACCCATTTCAGCGCCAAACACCAGGTTTTCGATGTTGCTACTTCTAGCGGAATGACTACGCTTAATAGGACAAGGTAACGCTTAAAATGGGTTTTTTGCTCTCAATTCTTGATTCTTGTGAACTTTCTTGTGGTTTATGCAAAGGAGTTGCACTGCTAGCTGGGTAATTCATGGCCTGTGTTAAGAATATTTAGGGGGGAAAAGTATAAACATATTTAGAACATGAATGTCGGTCATTGGAAGTTCGGGACATATCTTTCTTAGTATCGAAACTTAGCCAGCTACCCCTCCGGTTACCAATTTTTTTTAGAATGCAATGTCACTAGGCTTGTGTGTTGGGCCTGCTTACGTGCTCGCCAACACACTACATCCGGCTTAGCCCCCAATGGGCCCGTGTCATTCTTTTCACAAAAAATGAATGATAAGTGGTGATTTTCTGGCATGGTTTCTCCCTCTATGTGCATAATGCTTAGCTTTCTCGGAGTATTTGACCCAAGGAAACATTAAAGTTTGATTCACAGCCTTTTTAAGGAAAGTGGTTTCATGCTTGTACCTTTATTCATCCGTTTCTGTCTTGATGGATGTTAGTAGCAAACTTTGCTGAGCAGGAGTGGTTCAAGAAGTCAGAGAAGCATTGGTTCTTATGTTTCGCGATTACATGATGTTTTGCTGAGGAGGGCATTGAAGGGGGGAAAGTACATTAAACTATACAGTTACCACTACTTGATCAATGGATTTGCCGTGCTTGTCACATCGCAGCAGGTATACATAGAGTTATTTGTTTCCTCTTGTTAAAATTTGGTGACTTCCATTCCTAGTAACTTGAGCTCTTTAAGAAATGGTACATCGGTAGTTTCCACTTGTAATGCGCTTATCGGCATTGAATTTTAGGCTAACAAGCTCTCAGGAAGGGATGAGGTATTAGACGTGGTTTTAGATTTTTCTGTGAGAACTGCAACTACTCACACACCACAATTTCTTGGACTACCTCAAGGAGCATGGGCCCAACAAGGCGGATTTGAAAGGGCTGGTGAAGGAATCGTCATTGGTCTAGTTGACACTGGAATTGATCCAACACATCCAAGTTTTTCTGACAATACAGCTGAAAATCCGTATCCTGTTCCACAGCACTATTCTGGCGCTTGTGAAGTAACTCCAGATTTCCCATCAGGTTCATGCAACAGAAAACTAGTAGGAGCTCGCCATTTTGCAGCTTCTGCAATTACTCGTGGGATATTTAATGCTTCCAAGGATTACGCTTCACCTTTTGATGGTGATGGCCATGGAACGTGAGTATCTCTTTTTGGACTGAATATTAAATATTTTGACTTAAGGTTGTCAGTACTCAGTAGTGAGATTTAGTTGCTCATCAGAACAGATATTCATAACCTTGCTTGTCAGAACATATATAATCACATGGCGACACTTAAGGTTTTATTTCAGGTCTAAATGTGTCGACAATGCCCAATTTTTGCAATGCTTCTACACTTGTAGGTTACACAACTTTACTGTGGTAGATATCTGCTAATAATTTGAAGGAATAAATTATTGCTAGATGTTAAACTGAGAAACTTATCTTCAATTATGTTATTTCTTGACATAAAGCAATTTGTGGCTAGTTCTTAATCATATATATTTCAAGAGTTGTGTGGTTGGCATTTTGTACTTCCTTAATTTACTAATCATTTATGTCACTATATATGACTTATGAAACACGCGTGGAGCCGTAGACATGTAGTTAGTGTCTCAAATTTCATAATTCTGCAGACACACTGCTTCGGTTGCAGCAGGGAATCATGGAATCCCAGTGGTGGTAGCTGGTCATAACTTTGGAAATGCAAGTGGAATGGCACCCCGTGCACAGTAAGACAGCTCTGTGGATCTGCTGATTCTTCTTTTCCTTTATTTTTTATAATTTAATGAAAAATTCTGTAATGATTTTGTTTTAAATTTCCCCTGTCAAAATGATTAAAACTCTAAAATCAAATATATTTATATTGTTCCTTTTTATTTACCAAAACATTCTCTTATCTAATATTTAAACAACAATACCACAATAATTATTGAATAATTGTTACTAACAAAATTTTAATGAAAAGAAAATTTTCAGTAGATATGCATGACTGCTGCTTCAGTCTTGTCAAAGTGAACCATTATTGGTGGTTCTCAAAACAAAAGTTTGTTTAATCTGTGATGCCAATATTTCCTATGAATATCACTTTTCAAATGATTGATAAGCTATATTCACATAAATGAGGGATACAGGGCCTGGTATATTAACCTCATGGTTCTGAAGTAAGAATCTATAAATGTCTTAATAAGGTATATATGACTACGTTCACATGTCTACAATATTATATTTTGACAGGTTCTCTGGCAACATCTAAACTGAAACTATGTGCACTCGTTGAAATATCTATGTCCTCAACTTGTTCTTGATATTTCAGTCCCTACTTCATCCACACTATAATTCTATTGGTTGTTTGTTCATGGTATGCATTAGTTCTCCAACAACTGATAACTGATCAATCTAAAAGGATTCATATCCAGGGTCTATATCTAATCTCATCTGACTAGAGTAAGAAACTTTTAGACGTCTGGATAGACATTGTCATCTGCTGTACATTTTCTCAATTTTGAAAAATTTACTGGCAAGTTGGCAACATCTGATACCATGTGCACACTTTTGAAATGTCTATGATCTCAAAATATTCTGGGTGTATCAGTCACTAATTGTTCTATACCGTACTTCTACTTACTTATATTGATTCTTTGTTCCTGGTGTGCCCATAATTCTAGTATTGCAATTTACAAAGCATTATACAAGAGTTTTGGAGGTTTGGCTGCTGATGTTGTGGCTGCCATTGACCAGGTAGGTAACACATTAAAATAGTAATCCTCAAACTATATTTGTTATGTTTCGCTTGATTGCCTGAACTGGAGACAGGTTTCATTTTGAAGTCCTTTTCACGTTAACTTACATATAAATAGATTAGTTCAGTATTTTGTTTGCAAGTCCCCCATGTTACTTTTTAAGCTTGCAGCTGTTTTTTCGAATAACTGCTCATATCTGACAAGTAATTTCTTGCAACAATCTACTATGCAGGCAGCTCAGGATGGAGTTGATATAATAAGCTTGTCCATCACACCAAATAGGCGTCCCCCAGGAATTGCGACATTCTTCAATCCTATAGATATGGCCTTGCTATCTGCCACAAAGACTGGAATCTTTGTTATTCAAGCAGCAGGAAATACTGGGCCATCACCAAAGAGTGTTTCTTCTTTTAGTCCATGGATATACACTGTTGGTGCAGCTGCTCATGATAGGATATATGGTAACTCAGTTATTCTAGGAAACAATAGCACCATTTCTGGAGTTGGGCTTGCACGTAAGTTGGCCATTATCTGTAGCTCTCTCTAATCTATAGTCAAACTGTGCACTGAATGCTCCATATGAATTCCTTCACTTCTGTTTTTTTTTCTTTGATGAGAGATAGGTTAACAAGATGTACTTGACTTTTGGTTAGTAGTTTTTGTTTATTGGAAGTTGAAAGTTTCTTTTGTACTACTAACATCCCATTATGGAATACCACAAACAGTCTTATAATCCTGAAAATTACTGCTTTGCTTGTTCTCGTGCAAATTATGTGGAAAGATATAGTGTACCTGACACACTTTTTTCTGAACAAAAATCTGTCTTTCTTTCTGCAGCTGGAACAAATGAAACAATGTTTACATTGGTTTCTGCACTTGATGCTCTAAACGAATCAAGAACTGGAAATGATATGTATATTGGTGAATGCCAAGATTCAAATAATTTTAAGCAGGAGATTGTTAAGGGAAATATTTTGATTTGTAGCTACTCAATACGTTTCGTGCTTGGTGTCTCCACAATCAAACAGGCTTTAGAAACAGCAACAAATCTCAGTGCAGCAGGGGTTGTGTTTTACATGGATCCTTTTGTCATTGGTTTTCAGCTTAACCCTATTCCAATGGCATTGCCTGGGATTATAATACCTTCTCCAGATGATTCCAAGGTGAGAATGTTGGGATTAACAAGGCCCCATCCATTGGTTGATATTCCTAGCACAGGAGTATCATGTCCACTACTTTTGAGATGCTAGAATAAAAGTTTTCCAACTAAGCTATAAAATTGTGCATGGTTTACTTGTGACTACATTCTAAACTGCAGTTTATTTTGCAGATCTTTCTTCATTACTATAATTCGTCGTTGGAGAGAGATAATGTTACAAAGAAGGTCGTGAGGTTTGGTGGAGTTGCATGCATATCTGGTGGACTGAAGGCAAACTTCAGCTACTTGGCCCCTGAAATAATGTTTTACTCAGCTAGAGGGCCAGATCCAGAGGACAACAATCTTAATAATGCAGACATTTTGAAACCAAATTTAGTTGCCCCAGGAAATTTAATTTGGGCTGCTTGGAGTTCCCGTGGAACTGACTCAATTGAATTTCAAGGTACATGTTATTAAAACTTCATCCTGTAAGTATAAATAAGGTTTTTTTCTGAGAATACTGCTTGCAACCATTATCCATCAGTAATACTATTTTACTTAAATCATGTTCTAGAGGGAAGATTTTATTTTTTGTCACTCTCAGGTGAGAACTTTGCTATGATGTCTGGAACGAGTATGGCTGCTCCTCATGTTGCTGGGCTTGCAGCCCTAATTAAGCAAAAGTTTCCGACACTTAGCCCTTCAGCCCTTGGATCTGCACTTTCGACAACAGCTTCCCTACTTGATAGAAATGGTTCCCCTATAATGGCACAACGAGCTTATGCAAAACCAGAACTGAACTTAACCCCAGCAACACCTTTCGACATGGGAAGTGGTTTCATAAATGCAACGGCAGCACTAGATCCTGGACTCATATTTGACCTGCGTAAGTTGCACTGGTTCCTTTTCAAACTATCATGAATTGTTTGACATGTACATAATTATATCATTCTAAAGAAGCCTGTCATGAAGATGTGGAAGAATGCGTAGGTTAAAAATAGTTCTGTGGCTTTATTCAGTCTTATGGATTGGTTGTCAGTCTGAGAGGAGAGTACGGAATTTTAATTTAGTCAAATTTCAGAATCTTTTAGTTGTTCAGGGTGAATGAGTTGAGAGTCAGGTGTGTGCTCAATCTGTTGACGAAGGTGTAGAATATGTTTAGTATGGTGTTAATGTGGTGAAGATGCTGGCTGTTCATGCTCCTCATTGTTTTTGTTAGTATTAGAACAACTGCTGGTTTGTTACCATTTGAACAAAATGTTCAACTGGTATAGTGAAGAAAGAAGAATGAGGGAAAAGGACATGGAACGTCATTCAAATGGACAAAAGTGTTCCATTCTGTTTCAGTTACTAAATCACAAAGATCAGTGACCCCATATCCTTTTTTTCCATATTCCCTTGCAATATTCCTTCGTATTAGTTCAAGAAAGATGATTTATTGCCCTTTTGAGTATGCATCAAGGGCTTCCCTGCAGCTTAAATTATAGTGTTTTAAGGACTGTAAATTTTATGGGGGAAGAAGTATAATATAAATGTAATGGTTCTTTCATGTGTGCCACCTGTTTGAGATATATACGTATATGCATTAGGTTTCAAAGGAAGGTAGAATCATGTTTCTAATATGGAAGGCATTTGTGGTTGAAGATGTAACGAGTAGAATGTCTAAAATTCCGTGACCTACTGCAATTTATGTATGTGTTAATGAATATATATTACTGGCAATCTTTATCAACCATTGTTTTCTTCGAACTATAAATTATATGAACTATGGAATTTACACAAGTCACTTGGTTCTTGCAGGTTATGATGAATATGCATCTTTCCTCTGTAGCATAAATGGATCAGCTCCCGTGTTTCTGAATTACACTGGTGGGAACTGTAGCACCTCTATCATAAATGGTGTTGACCTAAATCTGCCCTCAATCACGATATCAAATCTGAACCAATCTCAAATGGTCCAAAGAGTAGCTACCAATGTCGGTGGCAATGAAACTTATAGAGTTGGTTGGAGTGCTCCCTATGGTGTCTCTGTCAAAGTGGCACCTACTCACTTCTGGATTGCAAGCGGTGAGAAGCAGGTCCTGAATGTATCTTTTGTAGCCCTTTTAAACAGCACAACTGCAACTTTTGGGAGGATCGGTCTTTTTGGAAGTCAGGGCCATGTTGTGAACATACCTTTATCAGTCATTTTTAAGATCTCATACAACACCACAAACACTACTCATTCTCTCCACTAGTTAATTTTATGAATGCAGATGTTTCGGTAATGATGTTCTGTACATGTTTTGCATGTAGATAGCTTGAGATAAATAATGCGTTGAGATGTCCTCTTCTCTGGAAAATTTTCCAGAAATGCAAATAATCCTCTGGTAGTAACATCTAGTTTAGTATTTTGTTCACTATCAATCTGATGGTCAGATCGGAGTTCTTACAGAAGTCCTGAGGCCTACCTGCATATGATTAACAGGCTTTGTGGTTGCCTTCATATGATATGATCCCTCTGCTGCCTGGCTTCCGATGATTCGTCGCAGTGTTGAAGATTGTGCTTTAGGAAGCGACCTGATTAGATGAAACTTGACTTGCATGGAAACGGCTAGATTTTTACGCCTCCCAATAGGACATTTTGTGTAAAGTTAATTCACTCATCGTTTAGATAGTGAGATTCTGGATAAGATACTGATATTATGCTTTTCGGTGAAAAGCCAAACATGATGAGTATTAGACATAATCACACCATACATGTTATCCTCAATGATGCAAAAACAGCATCTTCAAGTACGAGGAAAACTTTACATAAAATTAAACAGCACTAGCGCATGAACTTTTGTGGAATCCAAAGTAGAAAAGCACAAATGAAATGAAATGAAAGGGGATTTCAAGGAATCACTGTGGATTTTTGAACAGCCCGGAGCTTTGCGATGGAAGCAATGTTGATGATGATCATGAGGAGAAGGCCTATGAAAGAAGCGAGGATGGCTCCGCTTCCATGGTTACAATAAGTTTGGAATTTGTCGCAGATTTTGTTCCACCTCGCATGCGAATTCCCGTTTCGACCCAGCTCCCCCATGAAAGTTGCTGCTGCAGCTCCACC
>JAULKK010000006.1:9645922-9668465 GCA_032355705.1 Rubia peregrina
CAACTTTTAATGGCCTCAATTTTGGTTTCGTCAACTTTTATGCTCTCCTTAGAGACCACAAAACTGAGAAATAATACCTCCGATGCGCAAAAAATGCACTTCTTGAGTTCTCTTACAAACAAGGCTCATGGAATTCAACAAGAACCATTTTAATATGATCAATATGATCAGTAGTCAACTTAGAATAAATAAATATACAATCAAAATAGACCACAACAAATCAACCAACAAACTTTCTGAAGACATGATTCATCAACAGTATAACATTACTAGGTGCATTAGTTAAACCGAAAGGTATAACTATCAATTCATACAATCCGAACTTAGTCTTAAATGCAGTTTTCCATACACCCCTTTCTTACGTGAATCTAATGATAACCCTGAGTTAAATGAATCTTATTATAAATCACAGATGCATGCAAATATTTAAGCATATGATCTAACCTAGAAATAGGATGGAGATATATAAAGTAATATATTTAATAGCACAAAAATCAATGCACATACACCAAATTTTATCTTTCATTGGAACTGAAATAATAGGAACTGCACAAGGACTTAGATTTGCGTACATAACCTTTTTTGAAGTAAATCCTTAACTTGTCGTTGTAGCTCCTTTGTCTCCTCGCAGTTTGCTTTGTAAGCTGGGAGATTCAAAATGACTGTACCCGGAAGCAATTCAATATGATGTTCTATGCTTTGCATGAGTGGTAATCCATGAAGTAGTTCATCTAGAAAGATATCTTCAGCAAACCACAGAGAAACATGCATAGAAATATCATGTTTAGTGTAGTAACTTTCTTTGTAATGTAATATAAGCACAAAAGAATGATTATAAAAAGCATGATTCACATCCCTAATCGAAGCATAAAATGATCTACCAGAATCAATAGGAAGTTCGTGTCTCATCATGTAAATCGATGGAAAAGGACTAAGAGGTGAAGATACAAATTTCTGCGACTTTTTAGAATCATTCAATAACTTACTTGACTTACCTAGATCGGCACCCCTGACTTCTTGTCAAAATTATCAAGGTTTTTGCCACCCTTTTTCATCTATTTGTAGATCTTCTTGAAACCCTAGCCTAGGTTTAGTTCGGCCCCTAGAGAATCAGTTGCAAATTTTCTTTGTCAATTTTCATGGGCTTCTGAGCCTCAAGGACTTCCACCGAAGATAATAGAGTCAAAGTATACCTGGTTTTATACTTAATCATAGTTATTTTGTTAGTGTAACCATCATGCATAGATTTAGGATCAAATTGCCAAGGTCTCCCTAGCAAATATGCTAGCTTTCATAGGTATAACATAAAAAATGATAGAATAAAGATATTTCCAATCTTAAAGTTGATCATACATTGTTTATTTTCTAATATCACCACTACCATTTAACCAAATCAGTTTATATGGTGATACATGAGTAGTAACAGTTAAAGACAATGACAATATTAGCACAAGAACCACCATCAATAATCATTAAACGATTCTTATCTTTCACAAGACAATGAGTATGAAAAATATTAATTCTGTGTACCACAGTTTCGGCCATTTGAGAATCGAGAAGTCTCAATGACATGAAGTTACCTTGTATTTCCAGACCTCATTCACCATGATCATTTATGATGATCTCTTCATCTACCTATTCTTCCTCGCTCCTATACAAATATGGCATATCAACAAATTCATCTTCTTTATCTCCCTTCTCAATTGCGGTTAACACTCGAGCATGAGGGAAATTACTAAGAAGGTGTCCTCTTTCTTTGCAACGAAAATAAGTACGAGTATTAACAAAAACCAAATTTGATGAAGAAGCTGGGGACTTACCTAGATTTCTCAAAGACGGTTGAGTAGAGGGTACCATCCTTCTTTCACTGGGATTATAAGTCAGATTTGAAAAGGACTGCATCGAACCATGCCCTCCCTTTGTGGTTGTCTTTCTACCACAACTGGAACTAGGGTTTCTCGAGTTCAACCCTAACTTTTGACTGAGAAATCCAAAAAAAATCTTTCTTGGCCGTAGGGTACTCTCAACCAACCTTACATTCACTAATAATTATCCCATCAATATATAATGTTGAATTTTAACCGGAGTTTGAAGATTCTCCCGTAAACCTTCAATGAATTGATTCTTGGTGATTGCATCGTCTTCTTTCATCCAGACCCTTCCCATGTTCAACTCGAGATCTTGCCGGTATTCATAACTGATCGATTTCCCTGCTTTATTTTGGTGAGATACAAATGTTTTTCCATCAAATATGTAGGAGGAACATGATATTGGCGAAGCTCGAACTTCAATCTCTCCCAGGTAGAGATAGGGTTTTCTTAGAAATCTGTCACAATTGTTTTAAAAAAATTCCATCATTTAGCCGCATAATGAGTGAAAGAATACTAAACCACCTTGACTTTTTCTTTCTCACGAAAAGTTTTGAGATCAAACAAATTCTCAATTAGTCGCTTTCAATCAAGATACTTCACCAGATTTTGTGGACCATTAAATCGAGATATGTTATATTTTAATCCCTTGATGTCTCAAGCAGAATCTAAAATATCACTAGAACCTGAGCTGGCTCTCAATCACCTTCAAAAATGATGTTTGTTGTGGTGATGCCTTCTAGAAGACCCTTGGTGTGATCGTCTTTATGAACCATCATCAGAATCTACGTTTCAACTACCATAAAAATGGAAATTTTGGAAAAATTCTCGGGGATCATCCCTCTTTGCTGATGGTGGTGGTGTCGGCTGCGTCATGCTGTCCATTTTTCTTGCCAATCTTACCTCACTCATGATCGCATTTATTGCGATAGCAAACCGATCTGGATCAGTGAGTTCATTAGTCTTGAATATATTAACAAAGTCTACCATTGGATGTGTTCATCAATTTTAGATTTTTGGGATTGCCAACAAAAGGCGGGAGGAATGATTATCGTCCGCTATCTCCGCTAAACTTATAAGAAAAATAAATAGTTAGTAAGAGAAATTCCCCACACCCATTCTCTTGGCTTAGTAAGGTCATTCACTAATTCTATAACACTCACAACTCAAGAGAGGAAGTCTAATATAAGGGCAGTCAGTAATTCACTGCAATTGCAAAGCAAAATAGGTGATGAGTACTGCAGAAATGTAATTCCAGATTCTTAATAGAATAAGGAACAAAATGCAACTTGAATGGCTTAAATCCGAGCTATATCGAATGGGATAATCAAAAGAAGAATGATTTAAATAGGCAACAAAGGCTCTTTTTGGCAAAGCTGTGCTTATAGGCAAAGCTGTCTTATTTTGAAAGCATGGGGAGAACATCTTCTGTTTTCCCCCAAAAAAATAGCTTCCGCTTTCAAAATAACTTATTTTTAGCACTTTACCAAACACTGAAAAGTGCTTTGCTTCTAAGTACAGCAGGTTAAAAGCTCTGCCAAACAGAGCCAAATAAGTTCCAAAAATTCAAGTAACTTTTCTAAAACCAAATTGGATTAGATACCAAAACCCAAATCCTTTGTAGAAAGGGATTTTAATCACTTACTTGCTGCCTAAGTAAAAAATTCAGACCAATTTTCCAATCCCAAAATGTTTTTATTTCCTTTTCTTCTTCCAATTTGGACTTTGTTTGCTTTTCCCTTTTCAAATCGGATTTCCCTTTTTTTCTTTATTTGTCAGCCACAAATTCAAATTTCAAACACTATATAACACTCACAATCCGAATCTTATTCCCAAAGAAATAAAAATCCGAGTACAATTAAAATTGTAAATCAGCCCACAAACTTTTAAAATTTACATAACAGACCTAAATTTTTGATTACCAAACCCTAAATTCCGATTTCAAAATCCAAAAATATGCTACCCTTTGTTTTTATTTTGAATTTTTTTAGTACAAATTTGCCTATTTAAATTTTGGAATAAGAAAACTATGATAATTTTCTCTCAATTAAAATGAACTTCGAGGTATTCAATATCTTAAGGATCAAGAATATGACACTGTATCTGGAAAACGATGAAAGACTCTATTTTATTATATATTTTGTATAAGGTTTAATCAACAATTCAAGAACAAATTCAAGATTAAAAAAGAACGACAAAGGAAACAAATTGGATTATGAGCATGCAATAATATTTCAGAAGAGTGGACTAAAAATATCACAAACACATAAACTTTATAATATATTTAAAACATGGGAAACTGACAGGGAGGTGAAGGCAAATAATACTTGTTAACACTTAGACCCTTCGACGCCCTCCTGACTCGATTGATGAAGGAGAAGGCCGATAGTGATACCAAAGTATTTTAACTCGCGGACCCTTCGACGTCCTTCGACTCTAGATTCAATCCTCCTATTAAGAAATATCAAAGAGTTTATAAATTTTAAAAAAGCACAGAATTAAATAATGTAAGAAACTCGAAACCCCTGAGTATATCAGCCATGGGAAGTATTTCATTTTTCTGTGATACTAACTGATATGAATCTCCTTCCAAAGAATCTATATTGTGGAATTTAAATCTTTTACTAAACGAGATGTTTCACAAACCCTAGTATAGCCGCATGAAAATTTCTAACAACCAGCCCTCGGAATTGCTCTCAATTTTTTATATTTATGACACTAACTAGCAGCTAGATCAGTTCACAAATCAAAGGTATTGATATCTAATTAACCCGAAGGATTAAGCAATAATAAAGGATGCCCACAAGCAAAGAGTAGAACTCAAAATTATGATTATATAATTGATAAAAGGTGTCTAAAAACTCGGCCACTAGTGTAGAAGAAGGCTATTAAAGGTGATTCTATCGGTGAATTAAAGGAACTTTCTAAGTTCCTTTAATAATTATACCTTTAATTGATCAGAAATAAGGCGGTTCCTAGAATCGCCTTGAAAATTAGGCAACGAAGGCGGTTTTAAACCGCCTTTGATCAAGTCCCAGAATCTCCTTTGATCAAGGCACATGATCGCCTTTAACAGTTTCCGACCTCGTAAAAATGCATCTCCATCATGCGGTGCATAAGTTTCTGATTTTGTAAAATTTCTAATTTTGCACTCTTAAATGGAAAATAGCCTTGTTTGGTTCTTTGAAAAATAAAAATCAATTTCCATACTCAAAAAATATTTTGTGTGCCATGTTTCCGTACTCGGAAATCTTATTCTAATCTATGAAAAAATGAAAATGGAAGAGAATAAATACTTTCCGTCTTATCTTGTGGTATATATTTATTTTCATTAAATTTCCCGGCACCAATACATCCTTGATACACAACAAAAAATTATAAACAATACAAGATATCATGTTGCACCTAAAAAAATAAAGACAACACTAACAGGGAAACACTCTATACATAGGATTAGAATCACTACAAAACTATTTCGATGTGTCTAAGGTTTAGTGTTTAGCTATCTGTAGTGTCCCAACCAATATTGGGATTCCCCATTGTGGTGGACCGATTCAAGATTATTTGCAATCGCCAATGAATTCCACACCTTGCTGATATTATCTTGTGAGTAATGATTGTCATTCCTTGCGGTTGGAAGCGTACCGGGAGAATTTGAAAGTATGTTTTTTTAAATTAATGTTTGAGCAATAAAATTTGAATTTGGAAATGAAATTAGTAAACTCACTCACAAGGTGTAGATCAACATAATCACTTCATTCACTTGCTCACATTTCCATTGGTCTTCAAAATCACTCTATAACGGCTTGATTTCACCTTTGGAAATTATGTGGTTGTAGGCAATTATACAAGATCATTAAATTCACTAATATCTAAACAAAACCAAAAAATTATATACATACATAGAATAGAAAAAATGTTAAGGTTTGTGTACAAAGAAAACTTATTAACCATTGGATTTTAGCACAATAGTATCTAGCCTAAAATTTATCTACTCTAACACTTTAGTTAATCAATAAATGTAGAAATATAACATGTATGAGTCAAATCCAATGCATTATTTTATCATCCAACACCATTTAGGCACGAAAGACATAATATAATGCACAACTTTTGCTTACTAACGAAAGCCCACCTAAAATAAAACCCATGAAATGACAGAATGTGAAACCTAGCTAATATCATGACTAAAATTTTGATTTTGGTGATTTTAGTTCCAATATATGAAACCCTAGCCAAATAGTGAAGCTAGGATATACCTATTTGATCAATTAAAGGATATGAAATACTCCTCCATAGCTTCTACCTACACATCAAACAAATCCCTTTAGAAGAAAAAAAATTCAATGAAAATTTGTATTAGATGAGCTATAGGAAGGAAAACATACCTTCAATCTTCAACCAATCAAATCTTGAAGTGGGAGTGTAAGGGATCGCAGTGTTGGTTTTGGGAGTTTTGTGAGGAGAGGGATATGGTGGGAAAGTCCATTTTGTTTTAAATGAGTAATAAATGCCCATTTGAAAGACCTTATGGGTAATGCTTTTGAGATGCGAGGGTTTTGAAGTTTGGAAACACCTACGATCATATTTCTCAAAATAGTAAAGTAATCGTTGCTTTAGTACAAAAGACCGGAACCATTTACGAGTTCGGAAACTCTTTTTCCAAATTGAAAAAATAGCTTATAACGGCCAATTCATTCGAATCCCCAAATCAAAACCCAAGATTGGCCAACAAAAGAAACCCCAATTCGAAAATTATTTTTGCTTTCGAAAACAATCTTAGACTATTCGTAATGAGGTGCAAGAGCACAGGTGTGAAATCAAAGGCAAGCAATCGGAACCCTCATCCAGTAACGGAGATTGAAAACCCCCCAAAATTCTTCAACGACACCACTGAGAAAAGGTATGTCAATTTTACAAAGAGAAGAGTTACAAATTCAAAGATTGTATTAGCTTTGTTCATAAGAGAATTAAGCTCAGACTATTTACTTGCATATTTCAAAACCCAGCATTTAGAAAAACTACTATGTATGGATGAACCCTTTCATGTGGATGAAGTGATACAATTTTATGCGAGTTTGGGTCAAAGTAGGAAGGATCGTGATTTGACTAGGGTTAATGGGAAATATGTATCAGTTACTACTTATACAATTAACGTAGCCCAAGAGCTCCCCTACACTACCCTAAAGAAATTAAGGCACGATGACCCTAATGGTCCCTTAGAAATTTATCACACACATGATTGGCCGAACGTGAGCGAGACTACCCCAGTTTTTCCAATCGATATGGGTAGGAAATATTTTAGAATGGTGGGAAGTGATATGGGAAAGGCATAGAGGTATGATATTATTGTGTTTACCTACCGTAGAACAGCGCCTAGTGTATAAGTGGATATGTCTTACTGTTTTTCCAATGGGTGGCCACACTTGCGAGCTGACCATTGCTAACCTGATGCTATTCTACTATGTCATATAAGGATTCAAGATAAACTCCGGATAGGCCATCATCTCATTTATGTTGAAGGTCGTGTAAACAAAGAAGAGAGATCTCCCTTACGGTGGTTCGATAACCGCTATGCTGAAGAAGGTGGGTGTTATTCCTGAAGACGAGACTCTTATGAATACATGACAAGAGGTTTTTGCAACATAAGTAGCCGAGTCTCGAAATTGACGAAAATTGTAAGTCCCGTCCAATACCCAGTGAAAGGGTTAGAATTGTCCAGAGAGCACGTAAAACAGATACACAAATTTATGAGGCATCGAGCTCCCGTAAGTGATAAGTTTTTTATACTTATTGTTGTCATTTAAGTTCAAAATCTATATATGATTTGTTTTTCAACCAATTAGTTTTTTTATTATTGATATACAAATACCGGCAGTGGTAGGAAACCTTGATCAACCAAGTATTTTGACCGTTTACACATGGACATGACAGAGGTGCAGGAGATGTTGACCCGTGTCCATTCCCAGCACCTCGCATTCCTGAAAGCCCAAGGCCTCCATCTGCAATTGAGCGATGATACGAACCACCTAACTTCAAGTCAGTACTCTTATAGAGTGAAGATTAAGATGATGATGATGGTGATCAAGGCAGGGAAATTGGAAATAAGGGTCAATATGCTAAAGAAAGCATCGGGGCCGAACATGAGGGGGGGACTTTGTCGTTGATAAAGTGGTTGGGTAAAAAGATATAGAATAACTATTGGACAATTTTTATTATTTTGGTTATATCTGTTTAATTTGAGAATTTGGATTTTTTTTGAGAATTTGGATTTAGATCGAGATTTTGTGTTTGATTTGTGAATGTTTGGATTCATGTGTTGGTTGGATCGAAGTTCAGATTGGATTTGAGAATGTTTGGATTCATTTGTTGGCAAGATTTGAGAATGTTTATTTTTATTACATTCTTTCTGAATTTAATATAATAATATGTTGGATTTGAAATGGTAATGGATGTATGTGCAGTATCTCACTTATAAAATTTACTTTAAGATCAAGCAAACACTTTTCTGAGCTCGGAAAGGTATCTTTCTTTTGTATTTACTTGCCAATAATTTTTTTGAGCTCAGAGAGTCTTTCTTATCATTCATACCTGGGAGTATGATAGGGTTTTCCAAACTTGAAAATTGACTTTCAGAGTTCGTGCGACATTTCTGGACCACCTCTGGAAAATTTGAAGCGAACAATTTTTTTAAATGAATTGTTTCCAAGATTTGAAAGGATTTCTATCTCTAATTTATAGAGACAAATCACAGTTTCAAATTCCAAAACTTTCAAGCATATAAAAATATGGGGGATCGAATCAAATTTGACAATTTAACCCTAAATCCATAAACATAGGCTAGTTACGAACTCAAAAAAATCCTAGTTTTCTCACTTGCTAAACTAACATACATTTTGGCATAGCTAGGAGAGTTTCAAGCCACGAAATCGAAGAGCTCGTTCAACCAGATACAATGCCGGGTTCGATGACAAAAGTTTTGTTTCCCAATTTTTTCAAAATAGGTATGAAGCAATACATGAGAAGGGAAAATTATTAGATACATATCTTATCAAATTCAATGAGTATCTAGCTATAGGGTTGGCCAATCCCCTTAAACCTTTTGTGAACAGCATGTCGAAAATTTTCTTTCATGTGGTGAAAAAGCATATTTTGAATATGTTTGTCAATTTTAACCTAATATGCATGATTTGAGAAATGGGTAGGGTTGTCGGAATTGAGATCCCGATTAGTCAATGGATTATCATTAAGCTGTTAGACTGCCCATACACACACCCAGAATTTGTTTTCCCAGAGTATCTCGATGGTTCGTTATATGATTGCTACCATAGAGAGAAGTTTCCATAAGATGTTTCTTACATTGACATGGTCTAGTGTAGTGAGAGGTACTTCCACCGAGATAGATTAGATTTAGGGAAACCCGAGACATTTGATCTAACTCTATTGAGCATAGATAACTGTATCACGTATGCGATCATTAATAGGAGTTTGGTCCCCTCGGGCAGCCACCTGACTGAGCCTAATTACATAACCCTTGTGTTATTCTATTTGATAATTGAGAGTTGAAAAATCAATCCTGGAGTGGCTATATTTAGGAATATCTTGCATTTTGTGACATCGAAGAAGGTGTTGACCCGCCTACCATATGAAACTCTAATCACTCGCATGTTGAATAGTGTTCAGGGGTTGATTCTACAAGGGGGGGGGGGAATGGGTCAAAGTATTTCAACAAGACTTACTTCGAGAACAAGGGATGGGTGTTGCGCGACCGTAAGTGGTTTGTTCAAACCCCAGCAGCTCCCTATATGAACAAGAGACCAAGAATTGAGGAAGGTACATCGGAAATTTGTTTACATCAATTTTATTCACTTAAATGTTTGTGTTTTCTTTATTTTTCAATAATTCATATGTTGCTCACTATATTTTTTAGGCACTGAAAAGTCGTGCTTGAAAGCCTTCAAGGATTATTGAAAATGGATGCACAAGAATTTTTTTTCCATGAAGGCTAATATTAGATTCCTTGAAAAATCTCACAGAGCATATGAGCAGCACCTAACATCGACCTCCAAACAACAATCACACTGATCAATTTCAACCGGCCACATTGAAGATGTCGAAGAATGAATTTCCAAGCTTTATCATGTTATTAGTATCACAGATGACTATTGAATGTTGAATTTTAATTACATTTTATGACTAATTTTTGTGAATATGTTTGATGACGATTAGATGACTACTTAATTTGAATGTTGAAATCAAGTTATATTCGTATTAGAGATGACTATTGAATGTTGACTTCAAAATTTTAGTTATTTATTGCATATAATGAAATGTGCGCGTTTTTCTAAAACTAAAATGTTTTTTCCAAATTCGTAAAGGTTTTACATATGCATGAAGACAAGAATTACAACATATTCCGAACTCAGAAAATGGCCATAAATTAATTACAAAAACGCAAACCGGATTTGCTCTTTAAGCCATTGAAACCACATTTTTTCCGAGTTTGGAAAACATTCGATCCTACTTTACGAACTCAGAAAGTATCCTTTTGAAAGGAATTTTGACATAACTGCCATTAATTAGGGTTAATTACAGGCATTTATACCTTGAACCTCCTGTAATTAATCCTAATTAGTGGATGTTATTGTAAAATCACCTTCATTTGACCAAAAATCGCCCTAAATCAAAATTTGGAGGTTGTTTCTGAGATCAGAAATGTCAATTAAAGGTGGGTTTCAAAAAACTACTTCCAACCGCTCCCTTTAATTGAAGGCTCTCTACTAGTAGCTGGGAGGTCGTCGTCGTACCTCTCAAAGATATAATTTATAAGCCCAAAGTGCTTACTGTATACAAGTAGATATTATGGCAAGTCAGGGTCATTCACATAGAAGAGAGATATTCCCAAGTGTTTATGCATACAAGGGTGAATATAAACCTATATATATACATAGATATAAAAGCAACTAAAAGGAGGGGGTATTGTTGGTTGGTTTCCTAAGTTATGAAAGTAAAAACAACAAAAATAGAAAAGTCAAGTAACTATGCTAATCATGCAACAACCTAAGAAAAAGAGTAATAACTACAAATAAAAAATCTTTGGGGGCAATAGATTTCCACTTCCAAACCTATTATCTATCCTTGAATCCTTTACCTATTCACTACTTTAACAACTTGTTGGGAAGATAAATCGTCCACCCTTCTTTGATAGTAGTTTACAAGAGTGAATTCAACATCTCTCGCTAAATCCCACTAATGACCCCTTTAGTCAATCAATGCCTATAGGTATCCCATTAATGGTACTAAGCACGAATAATCAACAAGCTTGGTAACAACCCTGGCAGTATTGCACCAATTCATGTATATACACAAGATTAGTCAAGAATGTTCAACACTCATTAACTTCTCTCCTTTTCTACACAAATAAACATGACAAAGAATTCGACATTATCACATTTATCTAGCATTCATAAAATCATCGACAACATTAGAAGCTCTAAATTATGTTATTGGATTTCATATCAAAGCAAATGACAGGTAGCTAATTTCTCCAAACCCTAAGACACAATCATACAAGCAATTCATATACTAAAACTTCTAACACCATTAATCATTCAACAACCAATTTAAAGAACAATAAATACACCATAGCAAAATCATTAAATAGATAGATACGGATTCTCAAGACATAGATAAGGAAGCCTCAATCCAATGTTCTCTTGGAGTTAACTAAGCTAAATAACAACAACCCATAACTATCCGACAAAAACTAAGAAAAGAAAGAAAGAAGAAGAAAAATGGAGATGTAGGGTTTTGGGTGGTGGATTTTTGGCCAAGAGAAGGATTGGAATGAAGATATGATAAGGGGTATTTATAGTACAGTAGTTGGTGAGAAGACTTGTCAAAGAAAATAATTATGGGCAGAACGTCTCTCAAAGACCGTTTAAGTTTGACACAGTCTGTTTCAAGATTAGTGCATTAAAACGGTTCCAGGTGCACGGGGTACGCACAAGATGCAGTAAACAGGGAGTGCACGCGTTGGATAAGGCACTTGAGCGAGGAAAGCTTTGCGGGATGGAGCACCTAGGCGGGTGCTAGCACGCGCAGTCAGGCGCTAGGCGCACGATTTTTATTCTGGGCATGATTTTCCTCACGTGTTTCTGCACCCGCCCTCACGGTTGAGCGCCCAGGCCATGCGTACCAACTTCTTCACCCGACCGGTCACCCAACCGTTCTTCGCGTCTATCAATTGGCCATCATTCTTCAACTCCGGACTTTTCTTCTATCAAATTGTATTGGCCTTCACTTATAAACCCTTATTTCCTTGTGAATATTCATTCTTGAATTTTTCATCATGAACATCATCACAAAATACCATCCGTAAACACCTTAAACTAGAAACTTAGGATATAACTCCTAAATCATCATCCTAAGCATCCATTATTCTTACACAAAAGCTTAGTCTATTACAAATATGAGTTTCATGTTTCTAAAAAGAGATGAGCAAATCACTCATAAAGATACAAAAATCCATTAGACTCAAACTAGGTTACAAAATGAAGGATTTAGATACGAAAACAAAAAATGATTATCAAAACCCCTTGTGATGTAAATCTACCTAAATATAGCAACCTTCTAAAAAAAGATAACAAAAGAGATGTTAAATGCTTCAGAAAATACATGCATTTGACCTCTCATCATAGGTCACCCCCCACTCTATTTATTTGTTTTACATCAGCCAAAACCTTGGTTCTAATTCTAATGGGATTTTGTAAATTCTGTCAAAAATGGAATAGACTTATGGCAGTTTGAAGAAGCTAAAACCATATCTAACTAGAATACCTAAAATAAATGACTATATGGCCGAGTTCATCAAGATGTGTTCTCTAATTAATATTGTTTTATCTAATATCACCCAATCTAATTCTAATCATAAAGTGTTCAATTTCTAACTCTCAGATAAGGAAATTCCCTACAATCTAATTCCACAAGACCCTTGATATGTCTTGGTAAATTATATTGAGTGAAAGTGTGCTATTCCAGAGCTGCTAGCTAACTTAGATAGTGAATCAGCAACTGCCTTAGCTTCTCTAAAAACATGAGAGAAAGTTAGACTCAACTCACTTTGTAAAGACCATATAAATCTGACCAGTGCAGTAAGCTTCCATGGGATTTTAAACTCCTTCCTTATGATTCTGAGCAGAACCAAAGAGTCAACTTCAATGTGAATCCTTTGGTATTCACCAAAATAGGCTGCTTCTAATCCTATAGCCAAGGCATGAGCTTCAGCTTCCAGACTATCCACCACCTTTAAAGGTTGTGCCTTTGCAAGCAAAGTCCTTCCTGTTGAATCTCTAAGTATGTATCCAGCACCTGCATTACCATTCCTCAAGAAAGATCCATCAGAGTTTAACTTTACAAAGTTATGAGGTGGCAGTTTCCATGAGATCAATCTCTCTGATCTTACAACTCTTCCTGTGTTAACAGGTAGTAAACCATTTAAGTGTACATGGAGAGTGATTGAAGACCATGAATTAACATTGACCTGAATGATTGATTGAATCATACTTTGAACCTGTTTACCAATGACTCTAATGTTTGGTTTAACATGGTCATATATATACATATGTATTTCTTGCACACCATATAAACCAAACTGTAACTACAGGTATTAGTTTAGCCACATTTTTCTGAAACTTTGGGACATCAGTAATATTCCAATAAAAGTACAATCTATCCCATAGATTCCCAAAGCTATGATGCTGAATGTCATAGAATAAAGTAACATCTTTAAGAGTGTATTATTATACTCCTTCTGGTTCATTAATATTGGCACTTTTTTTTTCTTTTTTCTCAAGGCATGTTTAACCATAAATTTATACAGTATATAAACGGTAAAACTACCGTATGAGATATATTTCGATTCTCCGTAATATGTAGTAATTGAATATAAAATTTTTATTTACCATTATTAAATGAAACTAAAGTTATTGATGGTCAAACATACCTAAAAAAAGTGGTGGTCAAAGTGTGACAATGTTAGTGAACCAGAGGGAGTATGGATTTTTGGTGGGTACTCTTCTTCTTTTTTCTTATTTTCTTTTTTCTTGAACCTGACTTAGAATATATTTTTTTGGGCCACTATTTATTATGCGATCATTTAATCTGTTGCACCTAAACAGCTTCAAAATGGAGAAAACTCCACGATATGATTTCAGCTCCAAATTTGAAATTTTCGAACACCAAATTTATTGTGCCAAGAACATGAACAATAAAACATTTTGAAATTACAAACATCACCATCTGAACCTAACCCGACATTTCTACCCCACTATAAATACATTTACATGGTCCTGAACTTTTACACAAGCAAATCCAAATGATCTCAACCATGAAAATTTTCCTCTCCAATCAGCTTTTCCCCAACATTCCATTCCCTCTGCCATAATCCAAACCAGAAAGCCCAGCAAACCAAAAAACAGAGTCAATTTTTTTCTCGTACCCTTGGGTCGAATGTCAGCATTCATCGAGTCTTACCATGACTTGCAAACTGATTGCTGTCTTGCTACCGGATCTTCCCTTCATCATTGGGTATTCAAAAGAAAATGAAGGGGAGAAGAATATGACAAACTAGGAAAGGCAACATATTACTGAGTATCTGTTGGACAATACAGGGCGGGAATATACTTCAGGGGAAGAGAATCGAGGCAGCGGTGAAGTCCAATTGCAGCCAAAGAACCATAAGTTACATCTGGTCAAGAATGAAGCTCCAACTATCAATGGGTTACCCGCTAGACATGAGAAATAGGATGGACGGGCATCGGGGAAACAACAAGATTCAAATAGATCTTGAGGCACTGCGAGCAATAACTGCACACAAAAGAAGAACAATTAGAGGGACAAGTGCATTCTTGGGGGTAGGGAAGAGCACAATACAGCGAGCAGTGGCAACAAAGCTTATTAGAAGCATACAAACAGTGTAAAGTCAGCACTAACATATCAACACAAGGTACACAGGTTGCAATTCTCCATTTCTAAGTTGCAAACCAACTTACAATTCTGGCCTATAGACAATGTTATCCACTTAGATGAGAAGTTGTTTTACATGACTAAGCCTACTGTACCGTACCTTTTGGCACCCGGTGAGCCTGAACCTTTAAGAACCACGCAGCACAAGTCTCAAATTCCAAAACTTATGTTCATGTATTCTGTGAGTAGGAAATTTACAGCAATGATGGTGTATTACTTTTTTATGGAAATTATGGTGTGTTCCCGTTCACTGAGAGGGTTGAAGCACAAAGAACCAGTGTTAATCGTCCAAGGGGGACTATGGAAACTAAACCAGTGGAGAAGCTCACTAGACTTGTGACACGTGCAAAGATCATAAATGAAATCATTCCAGCAATCAAAGAACGTTGGCCACCATTCTTTAGCAAGAACATATATATACAACAAAATAATTTCAAGGCACACATCAAAAATTTAGATCGTGAATTCCGGGTTTTTGCTGACACCGATGGGTTTCACATAAACTTGGTAAGTCAACCAGCTAAGTCACCAGAGCTAAATGTTCTAGATCTCAATTTTTTAAACTCAATACAGACTCTATAACACGGAACCCCTAGTATGACCCTCAATGGGTTACTCGAAGCAATGTACTGTGCATATGCCAGAGAAGATCCAGCGACCCTCAATAAAGTTGTCATCACTATTAAGCTTCAATGATTGAAATCATAAAGATAAAGGGATACAACGATTAAAAGTTGCCTCACATATCAAAGGATGCACTCTTAAGGAGAGAAAAACTGCCTAGGATGCTAAGTGTGTGATGAAGGATTATTTCGTGAAGGATTGGAGCACCTGATTAAACTTCGGGAAACTAAACAGGGACGACATATTATCTGTCGGTGACCTAGACACCAAATCGATAAGGGGCAGACACCGGGCATAATTGGAGGTGCAAGACCCTTCTGACATAACCCTAGGGTGTCGTGGCTCAACCATATGGTTTATATTCAAACCCACCAGAGGCCAGAATCCTGACATCGCCACCGTATCACGACCATGGTATCACTCACAGTTCAAGCATGGAATGACACATGTATCAGCGGGGGACCAGTCGACCTGGGCGACGCCACCTATAGTTCTGAACAATGACGAAACCCTTGGCCGTCGTTCAGTTTGGGCTACGCCACCGAGGATTTAAACTTACCTGTGCCGGCACCGATGAGGGTTTCAGCCTCATCCACTGGTGAGAACCTTACAGATCTGGAAATCATAACATGAATCCTCATCAAAACATTTAACACAACCACCCCCACAATAAAATCCACAGCCAGGAAACCCATAAACATCCATCAATAAATACGAAAGGCAACACATGAGGGAGATGCAAATTGATAGAAGCAGAGAGAGAAGAAATAAAGATAAGAATTTAGAGAGAGTGAGGAGCATGAGAAACCCTGATTGAGTTCTTAAAGACAGACCAGATTAAACTGTTGGAGAAGAGACTAAATGCTTGAGAAATCTCGAGGAAATAATTTCTTTGAAAATGGTGAGATGATGGATAAGAAGCTGAAAAGTTAAGAAGGGGAAATGAATGGGTTTGTATAAAATTATGGTTGGATAATCGTTAAATGAGGGGCGGGGGGAATTATCAGAGGCTTGATTTTGGATTAGGGTTATTAAAGGAGATTATGTGGGCTTATTAGGAGAGTAAATCATCAACTAAGTTGGGCCAGACAGACATATAATAAGAATAAAAAGTGTCCAAAAAAAAATTAAAGTGAAGAGTGCAAAAAAAGATGGGACGTACCAAAGGGGAAAGAGTGCAAAAATAGCAGGGAAGGAGGGAGCATTAGTGCGTACTCCCGTCCTTCAATAATAATCTTCCTAATTGTATTCTGGTAAAATCTATAAATGTTATGCAATTGTTGAACTTTGGTGTAATGAAACTTGGATATCAATATGAGTCGCGTAAACACATGTTTTCCTTAAAGAGTAATTCAATCTGGTTACTTCCTCAGGTTACAAAAAGTCTCCTCAAGGATAAAACAATCGAAAATGCCCTTTTGTTCGAGGCCTGAAACAAGAGAATGGCTTTGAGTGAAGTATTTTGGTAATTAAGTCTGAGAAAATTCTAAGATTTTCATTTGTGTTCATGTGCAAGATTTTCTGAGCAGATGCAACCATTCATACAGAATATGTAGTTATCAGAATTATGATGAATTATGAAATAATGCATCTTTCCACTCACACATTCAATCTACTGGTGATATCATCCTTATCATTTCCATCAAAGAGAAGTTAGGTGATACGTACCACCATATCAGAGTTATAATAAACTCGCAAATGATACATCTATCCACACAAGGATAAGACATGTTAGTCATCATAATTCTAACCAACACAATTTTAATACTTATCCTAAAACTGTAAGCTCGTATATAGTTTATACAAGTGTGCACTCTGCACCACCAAACTTGTTATAACATCCTGAGCTCACAACTACTCGAATCCAATTATACTTAAATAGTTTGTGTTTCTTAAAACACCAACAATCATCCCCCATTTAACTAGTATCCTTGATTCAGAAAATCAAACAAACAAACCAAACCAAACAAGTGCATAAATGAAAATATCTTGAAGATTGAATTTTCACCTTAGTGAACTATACATTCCAAATAATCGATAATTAGGGTGTCTTTAAAAATTGAACCCTTCAACCCATTTGAACACTTGAAGATAATCCACATACAAATTCAAATATAACTCAAAAGCTAAAACATGACACTATATAAGCCACATGTCCCTATCCATTCATGAGTACATACAAGGACAAACCGAGCTTCTTGAAGCGGCTACACTTTACACTTCATGTAGGTGAATCCCTTTAATCGTACTCATGTAAATGTACTTTATCAAAAGATCCAATAAGAAGATAAACTTCAACCTAACTTACATGCAGGTCCAAACATATTGCCTTCAGGATAAGAAAACATATGTATCAATATCAAACAATAGGCCTTCCATATTGATTTTTACTCTAACGTTGTATCAGAGCAAAATTGGGCATCCCAAAATAAAAATGTTTAAATAACCTTTAAACCAATCCCAATCACCAACTTGTTTACCCAGTCCCTAGCTAGTCCCTTCATCAAGTGATCTGCTAGATTGTGTTAAGATCTTAGACATTCAACTGAAATCACTTTATAAGTTATTAATTCACTAACCGCACTATGCCTAATGCCCAAGTGTCTATATTTTCCATTATAAACTTCACTATAAGCTTTATATAAACTATTTGTACTATCATAATGAATAAATATAGGTGAAATTGGCTTAGGCCACAATGGAATTTCATATACCATATTCCGTAACCATTCTGCCTCCTTACCTGCTGCTGCTAGACCTATGAATTTTGATTGCATAGTGGAGTTAGTTATGCAAGTTTTCTTTGATGCCCATGAAATAGAACCTCCAGTGAGTAAGAATACCCAGCCAGTTGTAGAAGAATGATCTTCTGTATTTGCTATCCAGCTAGCATCTAAATAACCTTCTAAACTCGAAGGAAATCCAACATGGCACAAAACATAATTCATGGTTTTCTTTAGGTACTTAAGTACGTGCCTAACTGCTTGCGAATAATGTGTGCTGGGGTTACTTGTGTACCTACCCAATTTGACAACCGCAAAAGCAAAGTCCGGTCTTGTACTTTTTAGGACATACATCAAGCTACCAATTACTTGTGAGTACTCAAGTTGTGATACCGATTTACCCTTAATATGCATAAGCTTCACGCACAAATGACAAAACCCAGAAGAAATCACACACGAAAAGAAAAATAAAAAGCCTTCATTTGAAATCATCTAAAAAAATTGAGTGAAACGCAATCTCATAGCTCCGCAATTATCTGAAAAATCAATTCCCCTGCCTCCGAAATTAAAACCAAAACCCAGAATCAGTAATTAATTAAAAGAAAAATCTAGAATTCAAAATCAGTTGAAAAGTAAAACCCATTTGAAGATTATAGATTCCGTGTAAGAAAACACGAAGCACCAAACCTAGTATTTCCTTCATTTGAGACTGAACAAATAGTTCCATTGCTCAAAGTTACAGTAGATACCCTGTAAAATTGAAGAATGATGTTGCAGGCTAACATCTACAGTGACCTTTATCTCTGAGAGCTTACAAGCTACTCTGAGTGTTTTGGGGTGGTGGTTGTGACTTGGCGAGCTTAGCGACGGGATCCACCAGCTCACACATTTCCTCACGCTCGAGACTGAGGGCTAAAAATCTGCCTGATTTAGGATGAGGCCCAACTTCAGAGAAGGATGGAAAGTTTGAGATGTGGCGGTGCTCAAAGGAGGAAGAATAAACGCCAGAGAGGGACTCTTTCTCCTCGCCTTGCACCTTTAGTGGTTTGTCCTTGAAATGACGTGTGGTCGAGGAAAATTTGGAGAAGAAGCAGATCTAGAATGTTGAGGTTGAAGAAAAGAATGTTGAAGAAGACGCATATTTAAGGTTGAAGAAGAAGATGCAGAGTTGAGGTTGAAGAAAAAAATGTAAGAAAAGGCTAAAGAAGACAAGGACACTTTAGTCATTTTACACAACTAAAATAAAAAAAGGTGGGATTTTCTCTTTCTGCAGGTATCCTTGGGACAAAGGGAGTATCAGTCCTTCATTGTTTAATTCTGACACACACTCTTATTTTATTCATGCATCCAATGATAGAAGAGTCAAAAAAATAATTTGAATTGAATTGCAGTCATACCAGGATACTAATATAATATTAATAAAGGATTTAAATGCAATGTTAAGCATATTGGAATATAAAGGTCCTAGATGGCCTAACCTGAAAAGCATTAGAGACTTCTCCGATTTCATAACTGTAAACCAACTTCTTCACATATTCATTATTGATAACACTTTTACTTAGTTAAACCTTAAAAAAGTTAGAGACAACCTTAGTTAACAGTGTTTGGAATGAAAATTTTCTGAATAATTCTTTACATAATCTTAAAAAACATGCCTCAAATAATTGTCCTATACTATTAGGAATTGGAAGCAAATTATCATAAACACCCAAACATTTCATGTTCACTGATATTTGGATCTAAAGTCCTGACCTAAAATACTTAATTGTATCTAACTGGTCTCAGTATATATATATGTGTGTGTGTGTGTGTGTGTGTGGATGTTAGGTTTTTTTCTTCTAAAATTTGAAATAAATTGGACCTTAAGAAGTGGGATAAAGATAGTTTTGGTGAAATTAATGGAAATATCAAAATAGCTGAAGAATCTCCTAGATAGAAAAAAAATTGCATATAAACCAGCAACTCGAGATTAGATTTTATTGAACTAAAACATATAAATGCTCTGTTGCTCAAAGCTTTAAATGAAGAAAAAAAATTCTGAAAACAAAACTCCCTTCATCAATCAGATCAGTCATACTTTAGTCATAACTAAGATACTTATCAATCATACTTCATCAATAACACCTTAGAGATTTTAACATCACAGGGTAATCTGAATATGACTAAAATCAATTCACTCTTATAACTGAAAAACATTTTCCCCCTAAATCACAATGGATCCTTTAGTTATGGTGGTTTTACTTCAAGTTTTTTAGAAACAACTGGGACATCATAAGGATATATTTGGTAGAAAATGCTATAGATTTGATGTCGGGAGCTAGAATCCCACCAGGCATCTCTAGTACATAGATATGCCTAATCCCAAAAAAATAAATCCCCCCTACATTCTAAGATTACAAGCCAATTACCTCTCTCTAACTCACTAAAAAGTCTTTTCTAAACTTTTAGTTTAGAAAATCACCGAGTTCATGCCCAAACTGATTTCTCACAATCAGCCAGTATTTATAAAAGGCAAGAAAATAGCCAACAATGTTATTTACCTTAAATAAATGGAAAGATTCCCAAATAACAAGAGTGGTACTCCCAAATGCATACTTAAACTTGACTTAGCAAAAGCCTTCTGATATGGTAAAGTGGTATCTTCTCAGTGTCATTGTCAGGAAATTTGGCTTCTCACCTCACTTTATCAATCTGATCATTATAAACATGTCTTCAACATGGTTCTCTATAATTATTAACTCTAAACCTGCATTATTTTTCCTGGATACTGGAGGAATCAAAGAGAGGACCCTATCTCTCCCATGCTCTTTAATTTATTCTTATAAGCTCTAGAAGCTTACATTTCTATTTCCCGAACAATGAAATCAGATATTCTAAACTACATGTTAATACTTTATCTATTTTCTTACCTTAGCGCTGCATATTAAATTGTCTTTTTTTACAAGCTACAAAACTAAAAGTGTAAAGAGTTAAAGCTTTCTTACAGGTTTTTGAAATAACCAGTGGCCAAAAGATTAACAATCAGAAAAGTAATTTTTCTCAGAAGTAAACAGGCTACAGAGCCTAGGAAAACCTAGTGAGAAACTCATTGGTCATGACTAAGGTCAGTTCCCATTCATTTACCTAGGTCAGACTAGAGCTATCCACTTTCAGTATTTATTAGAACTGTATGATAAAATCTGAAATCATGGAAGCACAAATGGCTTAGTTTAGCTAAAATATTAACTCTAATGAAGTCAGTCATGTTATCAATCCCGCAACACCTTTGGGCTATTATGACACCACCTAAATCAGTAATCTCGTACCTCAAAATAAAACGGACAACTTTCTTTTGGGATGAATTTGAGTATAGAGGTAAAAAGATCTGGAAAAGTTTCAATAATATTGTTTTCCATTAAACCAATGTGGAGTTTGGATTAGGAGCTTTAATGACATAATTAAATCATTATCACTAAAACTGTGGTGGAAATTTTTAAAAGGTGAAACACCTTGGGGCCAGTTTCCATGGTTAATTCTCCTTTAACCTAAGAAAATCACAAAAGTTGAGTAAGATGAGAGGTCGTCGCCGCACCTCTCAAAGACACTATTTTTAAGCTCTTTTTGCTTATTAACTACAACTAAGTAGATAGTGGCATGTCGGGGTCATCCACAGAGACAATGTATATTTCCAAGTGTTTGATCATACAATGCTAAATATTACGCTAGACATATTGATATACATACATATAAAAGTATATAAAAGAGGGGGGGATTTTTGGTTTGATTTTTTCTCTGTTATGGATTTATAAGCAAGTTACACTAATAAAGCATACAATCACTAAACTGGGATTAAGTAGGAATTACGGAGTCTTGGGCAATTGACTTATACTTCCAAGCCTTTTATCTATCATTGAACATATAGCCTATTCAACACCTTTACTACTTGTTGTGAAGATAAACCCTCCATTCTTCTTTGATAGTAGTTTACAAGAGTGAATTCAACATCTAATGACCCCTTTAGTCGTTTAACGCCTAAAGGTATCCCATTAATGGCATTAAGTTCAAAGAATCAACAAGCTTTGTAACATTTAAAAACACTACACCGTGTCTAAGCATTGAACCAATTGATGCATTTACTCAAGATTAGTCAAGAACGTTCAACGCTCATTAACTTCTCTCATTTTCTACACAAATAAACATGACAAAGAATTTAACATTATCACATTCATACAAGTAATTCATATACTCAAACTTTCAATATCATAAATGAATTCAACAACCCATTTCAAGACAATAAATGCACAATAGCAAAGCATTAAATAG